>JAUUDZ010422217.1:0-14273 GCA_032361705.1 Panulirus versicolor | reverse complement strand
TGAGATATACTATAAGCACTTGATATGTAATTCAACATGGAAACAGAGGGCTGTGCCTGAGGATTGGGTGAAAGCCATTATTGTTCCTTTACTCAAAGGATGTATGTAGCAATTATAGGGTATTAAGTCTGTTAAGTAAACCAGGAAAAGGGTATGAGTGTCAACTGATAATGATGGAAGTGACCGAAAGCATAATAAGTGAGGAGCAAGGGAATTTTAGGAAAGGATCAGATTTTTGTGGCAAAAACGACTGAAAATAATCAAGCAAAAGGTATGAAGCTGTATGCAGCTTTTATGGGTCTGGAGAAAGTGTATGACAGAGTTGAGAGGAATGCTTTCTGGCATGCGTTAAAGGTATATGGGGTAGGGGACAAATGTAAGATGGTATTAAAGCCAACTAGGGAGTAGAAAATGCATGTGTAAGAGTGGATAGAGAGTTGGGCAAAAGTTTCTGTATATATGTGTGTGTCAAGCAGAGAAGTGTGATGTCACCATAGCTTTTTAACATTTATATGGATGAGGTGGTAAGGTAGGTGAAAGCAAAACTTGGGAAAGCGGTTGCAGAGTTGGAGTGTGGTGGCTAGTGACAGGCCTGTTTGCAGATGATACTGTGTTGTTTACTAAAAGTGGAGAGGCAGCAGAAGGTTTTATGTTTTATGATGTGTAAGTACAGGCGACTGAAGGTAAATGTGAGTAACAGTAAAGTTTATGAAACCGTTACAGATATAGGGGAGAAAGACTGGAAGAGGAGAGAGAATACAATTATTTAGAAGCTATGTCAAGTAAATTTGATTTTATAAAAGGAGAGATAATGGAGAAAGCAGTAAAGGGTATTAGTCACTGGGCCTTTTAATAAGATAATGAAGGGTAGAGGTGTTAGTATGGATATGAAGGACCCTGACTCATGGAGCTGAAACATGGACATGGAATAAGTCATAGAGGTCAAAAATCCAGGCAGTGGAAATGAGCTATTTGAAAGGAGCATGCATTACAACCAAATGAAATGACGAAAGAAATGAGAGGGTGTATAAGAGACGTGAATGGCAGGGAATGAATTGTAGTGGTAGACAGGATGAAACATAGTACTATGAGGTGGTTTGAGGAGTTTTCAAGGAGAGTGTTAATTAGTACAGTTAAAGGGGTTGGTGCAACAGGAAGACCACCTGCAATGTGGGGAAATAGTTGAAGAGTATTGAGGGTAAAGAAATGGTGGAAGAATGCGTGGAATGGTGTATGCTAAGGAAGCATGTAAGGACATGGATAAGTGGACACTGTTGTCGTGGCCACTCCCCTTGATGGCAGTTCCCAGAGGGAACAGACATCAGAGATTGTCAGAGATATAGATGATAGACAGAAAGTGAGCCAACAATGCTGTGAATGGCAAGTTTTGAAGTTACCCTATGAGAGTTTTAAATTCAGACCACTTTTGACTAAATCAGTCAAGTAAAGATGCACTGCTAGAACCACTCAAGATGCAAGAGCAGCACTCCATACAGGGTCAGGACAATCTTTTTATAAATAGAGCAATTTTTTGAAAGGAAAGAGATTTTAACATCTAAAGGGCCACCAGTATCTTAGAGGCAGACTTAGCAATTTCAATAATGGAGGTTTCCAAGTAGAGTGGATGTTACAGTAATACGAAGTATGTTTATGGATTCAAGAGGTGGAATTACAGAACCATCAAAGGAGAGAGGAAAGTTCTGAGAAATTTTTGATAAAAAGATGGGTAGAAACTTGGCCTTGGAGGCATTAAACTTAACAGATATCCTGTTTAAGTCTGAGTTTATTGAGGAAGTTATGGTGAGACGAGGTGCAAAATGAGCGAGAGTAGGAGCAGAATTGAAGGATGTGGAGGAATGCAGTGTATAGTCATCAGTGTTTGAGTGCATTTGGTTATTTGTGGAAGAAAGGAAATTGTTGATAAAAAGGAAAACAAGTGTAGGAGACAGGAACACATCTGTTGATGAGAATGGAGGGAAAGGCTGAACCATCAACAACCATGGAGATAGATCATCCAGAGAGGAAGCTAGATATGAGGGAGCAAACTGAGGGAAGGAAGCCAAAGGAGGGGAGCTTAGAAATATGAGTCCGAAGTCAAAACCTGCCAAAAGCTTTGGATGTGCCAAGGGCAAAATATGAAAGAATATCAATAGTGGATCTCAACTTATGGAAGCCATGTTGGTGATCTGAGAGAAGACAGTTGAGATTCAAAATCTGAGGATATGGGAGTTGAGGAGGGATTTAGACTTTGGAAATGGTAGGTGTCAATGCAACAGGACAGTTAGAGGAGTTAGAATGGTCTTCCTTTTTTGGGTTGGGATGTACCAACATGTACTTCTTAGAAGGAAAAGTTCTTATTTCTAAGCTGAAATGGAACAGGTAAGTAAGCACAAGTGCAACGTCAGATACACACACTCTTTCAATTCAGGGGGATGGTTGCCATTAGGACCATAAGCCTTGCTTGTGTCCAGAGAAAGAAGTGCTTTTTGGACAGTTCGAAAAGAGAATATGGGAAGGAGTATACGATTAGTAAGAGGAGCAAAGAGGGTGAAAGAATGTTAGAGTCATCCAATGTAGAGTTAGAGGAGAAACAGGAACCAAAGAGTTGCTTTGTCTATGGGAGAGACAGCTATAGAACCATCAGAACAGAAAAGTGAAGGAAAGGTACAGCAGAAAAAGTTGTTAGTAAGCCCTTAGCTTGAGCCAAATCATATAATAGTTTGGGGACTTGAAGTCTTGGATGGGTGCTACAAGTGTGTTGATGTTTGACTATGCACAAACACCACCTTTGAACCCGAATCATGCTGGAGTGCGGACATTCTAAAGGAATTTTGGTCTATAAGGTACTGGAAAAGATAATCAGAAGCAAGTGGATGACTTTCTAGAGGAAGTGGTAACTTGGTTTTAGAGAAAGGTCATGTATAATGAACCTCAGGTTTCTATGAGAAAATGAGCTCCATCATAAAAAAAGGGTGAGGCAGATTGTATCTTGACTGCCAAAATCATTTGACTGAGTACCACATGAGAGACTGATTAAGCTGGATCACTAGTTAGGAATAAGAGAGACTCCTCAAATGGATAGATTACTTACTGGAGGGAATGAAGGACATATATCAGAGGAGCCACTCTAAATGGGTTAAGGGTAACAGAATTCTGTTATGGGACTGATACTGTTCTTGATCTATGTGAATGACTTGGCAGAAGGTAATGGACTCCTGCCTGACTATGTCTGCAGATGATACACACGTCTTGAGTGAAATGAAAAGCAAGCAGGATTGCATGTACTTACATGAAGACTTACACAGACTCCAAAGTTGATCTGATTCATAGTAGATGATATTCAACCCAAGCAAATGTAATGAGGATGGACCAGAATGGAAGAAAGCCTCAATATGATTATCTAGCTGGAAATAAGTTTCAGGATTCTGTGTAAAAGGAACTTGGGAGTTGACATTATCCTTAACCAGACACTAAAGTCCCACGAGAGGAGAATATTAAAGACGACGAACTGTCTCCAGAAAAAATTAGAATAGCTTTCATTTTTAAGGATGATTTTTTTTAATCAGCTGTTCATATCCTATATAAGACTTCTCTAGTTTGGTCACCACTCCTAAAAATGCACAGAGCTTAAAGATAAGGTTCAGAGGAAAGTAATAAAGATGGTACCAGAAATAAGAGCCAAGTTACAGGGAAAGGCTAGAGTTTAAATTTTCCTGCCTCGGAAGAAAGTGAAGAGCAACCTTATCACAACCATTAAGTTTATAAAACATCATGACAAAGTGAACATTGCACATGAGATGTAGGAACAGAGCAAATAAGGACTTAATATAAGTGCTGCTCAAGAAACTTGTTAAAAAAAGATGTAGAGAAGGGTTTTTATAGTACAAGTACTAAATAAATTAAGTAAACTGACAGAGCATGGTTACTGCAAACAGTATACATAAGTTTAAAAAGTTGTTTGAAAGTAGAGAATGTTCTCGTTATGGGACCTCACAAAAGTAAAACTCCCTCCCAATACAGCACAAAGAGATAATTACACAACAGGGTTCTGTTCTAGAACCATTACTCTTCTTGGCCTATGTATGGACTCCTACCTGAATATGTTTACAGATGATACAAAGGTCACGAGGGAAGTTGAAAGTAAGGAGGACTGCATCAACTTGTAAGAGGACATAAACAGATTCCAAAGTTGGTCGGATACATGGTCAGTGAGATTAAACCCAAACAAATGTAAAATAATAAGAATGAGACAAGGCCTCAAAATTATTATTATCTAGCAGGATATAAACTTCAGAATACTGTGTGAGATGGACTTGGGAGGTGACATTGTCCCTAACTTGTTGCAAGAGTCCCACATCAGAATAGTTAAGGAGGAACACTGTGTGCTGGCAAATATTAGAATAGCTTTCAAGTATATGGATAAGGAAATTTTAGCAAGCTCTTCATATCCTACAAAAGGCCAAAACTAGAATGTATTCTCTGGTTCAGTCACTGCACCTAAAGAACCACAAAGATATAATATAGAAGGTGCAGAGGAGAACAATAAAGATGTTAACAGAATTAAGAGACCTGAGTTACAAGGAAAGGCTTAGAGGCTTTCAATTTACCCACCTTACAAAATGAACAGTTCTTTGAGAGATGTAGAAACAGAAAGTATAAAATGAAATTGTCAGAAACATGTTAAAAAAGAGGAAAAGTACTTCTAAGGCATAAGAATGATGGATGAAGGGAATATGAACTTAGGACATGCTTAATGCATACAGCTTACACAAATTTATATTGTATGATAAAGAATGTTCATGGAACTCCATCCCTGCACAGTGTAAGCAGGTAATTAAACCACATGTTGTTCTCAGACACTTTATTCCCATTACAACATTCTTTTGCATTTAGGGCCTATTACATACCCATACAGAACCATTGTTACAACTGTCATCATATATACTCATCTTTGCCTTCACAGACAGTGACATCTCTTTCTAAACCCTCCTCAATGCACCCAAGATGAGGTAGGGAGGTATCTCATCCTCTTGGTCTCCCTACTCCCTTACTCATTCTACTTCTAACACAGATTCTCTTAGTCATTTTTGCTTATCCTTTACATATGAATAAACTGTTTCAGCACACATATTCAATTCTCTTAATCAGGCTTTGCTGACTACCACATCTCAATCTGTTATTCCTTACATAATAAAACTTCCACATATCACGTTTTTCTTGGTCTTCTCGTTTCCAACACTTTCACCATCTTTTCTTGTGTTCAAGCCCCAAGACACATCCACATACTGTCAGGACTACCATACCTTTAAATATACTCATCTTTGCCGTATCATACACCATTCTACCTCTATTTTCTTTTTTTGCCTCCCCTCTCCCACCATGATTCACTTCCAACCCCATGGTTCCATCTGCTGCAATGTTTGCTTCCGGGAATCTAAAGCATTTCATTTCCTCCCATCTCAAACAATCCTGACTTGCCCTCTATCTTGCACATTATTACAGTTTAACATCAACTCAGTGCCTGCCCCCCTTTCGCACATTTAAACTCAGACACCAACTTTTGAATTTTCTCTGAAAAGTACCCCCAGAGCAGTGTCATCCGCAAACAGCAACTGACTCATATCCCAGGCCTCCCCTACCCTTAGTATACTGTATCATGAATCATATACCCCCTTCATCACATTCTTAATGAACAGATTAAACTGCCATAGTGGGTAGGTAGATAGAAGCAGGTAGGAGCTGGTAGGCAGCCACTGACCAGTGAGGTATATTACCAGTACTACTAGCCTTGGCATTGGATGGGTTAGTGATGACAATGTAGTAAGCCAGCACTTCAGTGGTTGGCAGATTGCACTCCTCAGACCTAGGGAACTGTTTTTTCTTTCTGACTTACCCACATGTAGACAGTTGTTATCTTGTCCACAATCACACAATTTCGCCTTGTCTCATAACAATATGCACACAACTCATTCTTTGTAACTAAATTTCCCTGTGGTTAGCACTAAGCACTAGCCTTGCCTTTTGGCAAAATGGTTTGAGCAGTAGCTAGAAGTGGTAGGTAAGAACATTGGACTAGGTAGGAACATTTAGGTAGAAGAATTAGGTAGTAGCAATAGCTTCAAACATTAAGTAGTAGTAGTCAGTAGGAACATTAAGTTGGAGCCATTGGAAACACTATGCTAGAGTCGCTTCTGCCAGAGGCCTACTGAGGGTTAGGCACTACAAGGGTAAGAAGCGGCACTGGAGTTCACCAGTTATGGAGACTCTTGCCATGGTCATCCTTTGAGGAAATTCCTGAAGGTAATGGGCATTAAAGCTGTAGATAGTTGTAATACCTTCCACAAGGCATATCTGTCAGTAATACCTATCTCCAGGTCCATGAAGGCCACATATGAAACCCTATCCAAATGTCCCAGACAAATTTTCTAAAGCAATCACCTGATCCACATATCACTCCAGTGGCCATAATGCTCCTCCCCAATTAGATGCTCTGTTCAGGTCAACATCCTTTCAGTTACCACTCACAAACACCTTACCAAGTATACTAAGTAGATATTTTTCATCGATGCTTCCCATTTTCCACATGTGCAAAGTAGCAACAAGAATAGGTGACTGAGCCCTAGAGGAAAATATCCCCACTTGGCTCCTTGCTCTGCTCCTTCTTTTGTAATGCACAGGGAATATGTGCGCAGTATTCTTTTTCCCTTATCCCCAGGGATAACTAATTAGACTTATACCTCTATTTTAGCAATCACTTTTGTCCCCCTGTCTTTATATAAGGGCTATAAACATGCATTCTGTCATTCTTTGGGCTATACACTGAAAATTTTGATTAACCATTCAACAACACTCACCCATTTTCTTGAGACTATTGCAACTCCATTCACTCCTGACACTTAATCCTATGCAAGGCTTTTATCAAACCATTCACCATGACACTCCTCATGCCACTTTGTCCCAAACATACCACTTTCAACACCCTATCAGCTAATGTGCTGAACTGTCCGTTAAAATACTCATCATCTATTTTTCACCTGTTACCACTTCCCCATCTGCTCCCCTCATCGTTGTTCTCAAGTTCTTGTCAGACTACTCACCTTCACTTAAAACATTTTCTAATTCTTCCTTAATTTGTTCGTATTCTAACATAACTCTTACTTTCCCTCTTCATCAGCTCCTATGCCTCTCTTAACCTCACACTCCTCTGTGGGTGCCATACACTACTTCCAAAACATTTTCTAATTCTTCCTTAAGTCATCAATACTCTCAACTTCTCTCTTTTACCCTTTTTTCAGCTCCTGTGCTTTTCTCTTCTGCACTTTACACTCACTTGCACCCCTCCCTTGTGGGTATCATCTGTCCACCATCCTTTTCTCTTTCATCAGCAAATTAACCTTAACCCTAAACTCACTATTGTGTCCTTCCTAGTAAGCCCATATCCCATCATCTGCATACCACACGCTTCATCTGCATGTGTACATTGCTTCCATTAACACCTTCACTTCTTGTCCACCTCCTTAATTTCATTTACTCTAACCCTATGTCACTCTTCTTTCAATATCTCTTGGGTTTTGTACACACAGGTTTCATTTACAAGCTCACTCATTTCCACCACTTCTTTCCCTCATGTCAATCTTCCTAAAAAACTAAATTTTTTCACTTGCCTCCACATCCTGCTACCCGACTCAGTAAGTTCATGCCCAATAACCTCTCCACACATCTGTCACTCAGCATGTAATTCAATAATGCCTGTTGACCCCGAAACCCATTCACTAATAAATTTTAACCCAATCACCTATTCTTTTACAGTACACAACTCAATAAGCTGTTCCCCATTTCATTTGCATCTGTTACCCTGTACACCACAATTATATCAACTGCCTCATCACCCACATTGCATCCAGATCCCTAAGTATAAAGACTTGACCCTAAGCATCAAAACTGCCAAACCACTGCCTCAGGTCCTTCAAAAAATCACACCTTTCATCTTTACTTCTCTCACCGCCAGGTACAAAAGCATCGACAATTACCCAGATTACATTCTTACCCACAACAATCTTCATATCACTTCCTTCCATTATGTGACACAGTCCCACAGCTCCTCCTTCATCATAAGTGCCATCTCCGTCATTGTTCTCGTCCTCACACTAACCCCAAACTTTACATCCTGAGCATTTCTCTTCAACTTGGTTTCACTCAGAGCCAGAGCACCCAAGTTCTCATCAAACATAACCCCTACTTCCCCCTTCTTTTCATCTTATTTACATCAATGAAGAGACACCCAAGCCTCAGCCTTCAAGAAAATATAAAGGTAAGATAAAAAAGATCACTTAAAATTTATTAAAAAAGCCTCGTCATATTGTTAAGAGAAATACTCATCAAGATTAAGTCTTTGGCTTCATAACCACTCTTCAAGAGAGCATATGTAAAATTCAAATTGGAATATTTGTACCTAATAAACTTGCAATGGAATAACTAATAAAAAATTAGACAATGTTTGATAATTGCCACAAAAATATATCTTTTTCTTTCAAAAGTAAAACTCCACACTTCAAAATGTTAAAACTAATACAGCTTCTTAGTGACAGACAAAAATGTAGCTTAAATGTTCTGATGTTCTACCTTTCAACATGAAAACCTTCAGCTGCTGTGGTTACCATGCAAAGAGTTTAAGGTCTTACTCCAACCTTTTCTCAGGATTTACTCTTTTGCTGTTTTATCTTCATGATCGCTATATTCTTCCTCACCTGTAAGGGACTGAAAAAATTCAGTATCAGATATATGGAATAATGCACAAAGAAATAATGACAACATTCATGGCTATTTGCCTCAAACAATCAAACAAGAAAAAAAAATGGGAATGGATGAAGGCAACAAGTATGAATATGTACAAGTGAATAAATGTATATGTATGTATATGTGCATGTATGGGAGTTTATGTATATATGTATGTGTATATGAGTGGTTGGGCCATTCTTCGTCTGTTTCCTTGCGCTACCTCACTGACGCGGGAAACAGTGGTTAAGTATAATGATAATTAAATACTGCAACGCAACTGTATGGCCATGACAATTGTTACTCATAAAGCAGAGAAACTTGATTCTCATGAAAATGAAAAAAAAATTGGGAGGGAAACTGCGAGAAAATCAAGAGAACAAATAGGAACATTGGTGATGGGGGCAAACAGGAAAGTGGTAACAGGCAGAAATGAGGTGAAGAGATGGAGTGAGTGTTTAAAAGAGTTGTTAAATCTTTGATAACTAGAAGGCAGAAGTAGGATTCTTTAGACATGGAGGTATGGAAAGTATCTAGTGAGTCATGGTATATGGTCAGGTGAAGACAGAAGAGGTGGTGAAAGCACTGTGTAAGATGAAGCGCAGCAAAACAAATGTAATGGTTGGGACTGCAACTGAATTTCTTTTAAGAAAGATCACAACTCTGGTGTTCATTGGTTAGTTAGGATTTTCAATGTATGTATGGCACATGGTGAGGTCCCTGTGAACTGGTAGAATGCCTGTAGAGTGGCACTGTATCAGGGCAAGGGAAAAAAAAAAGTGAATGTTCATATTACAGAGGTACAAGTTTGTTGAGTGTTGAGAGGATAGTGATTAAGAGGGTGCTGGCATGCACAAACTTTCAGATTGAGGAGAAATAACTTGGCTTCAGGAAAGGTAAAGGATGTATAAATAAGGAGTCTGCTCTGAAGAGGGTATGCAAGAAATATCATGAGAAACAGAAGGATTTATATTCGGCATTCATGGATCTGGAGAAAGCATATGATAGGGATGACATTCCTTGGGACAGGGTAAAAGAATTCTACCTACTTATTCCATACATTTCATTAAAGGTGAATAAGAGGGGAGAGAGAGCTGGGGATCTGGAAACATCACCCTTCATGTATTTCAATTCCTGAAAGATGGGACAGAAGGAGCTACGTGAGAAATGCTCATCCTCCTATATGGCTCAGGCTGAGGTGTCTGAATGTGTGTGGATGAAAGCAAGATGAGAAGAAAGGAAACATTGGTAGTATAATTGAGGAAAGGAACTTGGACATTCTGGCTAATAGAGAAAAAAGCTAATGGGTAATGGGGAAGAATGGTTTGAGAATGTCTTAGAGGAAGAGTCAGGGTTTGGTGTGAGGGCCAGAGCTAAGGAAGCAGCTGTGCAAATGTGTGAAAGATTAAGGAAGTGAATTCCAGTTGGATGTGGGTGAAAATGTAAGTGGATTATGAGAGATATGGGATAATAAGTGCTTATACACCTGGCCATGAAGAAAGGTGCATTGTGGGAGCAGCTGTGAGAGCATGTCAGCAGTTTTGAAGTAAAATATTGGGTATCAGTAATAGATGATTTGAATATGAAAGTAATATAACTATTGGGGGTACAACTGGGGAAAGAAGGTATTCAGTAAAGTGAATGGAAATTAACAGACTGTGGAGCTGTGTTCTGAAAATGAACTGGTGATACCTGGCTTAAAAAAAAAATGCCTAAGTATATGTGGATGAGTAGGAAAGATGGCATGTGGGCATTATTGAATTAAATAATGATTGATAGGTATGCAAAACAGAGACTCTTGGATGTAAATATGTTTAGAGAGGCAGCTGGCATTATGTACTCATTACCTGGTGGAGGCAATGGTGAAGATTTGTAGAGGTTTTTGGAAAAGAGGAAATAATATGGGATGTTTTTGAAAGAGAGTTTGGAAAAAAGATTTCTGTGAAGAAATACCAGGAGAGACTGACTGCAGAATGACAAAAGGTGATAATACATGAAGCCGGGGGAAAGGGAAGGTATTTATGGAAGCAGTGCTGGTATGTGCAAGAAAAGTGTGTGATGTGGGAGGTGGACTGGTGGGAAAGGGTAGTGAGTGGTAAGATGAAGTAAAGTTGCAAGTAAAAGAGAAAAGAAAGGTGTATGGGTGGTACGTACAAGGAAGGCGTGCAAACTGTTGACAGATATATAAGAGAAAGTGCCAAGAGGTCAAGAGGAGGCTGCAGGGGCTGAAAAAGAGGGCAAAATTAGGATGACAAGTATCAGTATGCTTCAGGAGAAAAATAAGATTTTTGGAAGGAAGTTAAAAGTGTGAAGAAAAGAAAACAAATGTTATCACCAGCAAAGGGGATAAATGGGGAAAAGGTAAAGGTATTAATAAGGCAAAGAGGAGATGGAGTGAGACTTTCGAAGGATTGGTGAAAGTCTGATGATGAGGTGGCAGATGTAATGTGTCTAGGTCAGAGTGGTATGTGAAGTGAGTTAAGGCAAGTGGTTTGGAAAAGAGAAAAGGTGGTGAAAGCCTTGCATATGATGAAAAGTAGGAAGGTGGCTGGAACGAATGCTACTGCAGTTGATATTTTAAGAGAGGGGGTGACTATGTTACTGACTGGTTATTAGTAAGATTTTTTAATATATGGATCACAGTGAGTGCCTGAGGATTGGCAGAATGCACGTACAAAGCTACTGTAAAGTGTTCAGATTACAAAGACATAAGTCTGAGTGTACCTGGAAAGTGTTATGGGTGAGTGTTGAGTGAAAGGTAGTGGCATGCACAGAGCATCAGACTAAGGAGGAACAACATGGTATGAGGAGTGGCACAGGATGTATGGATCGAGTCTTTTCATTAAAAAATGTGAGAGAAATACTTAAAAGATACATAAGGCTTGTAAGGGGCACTTATGGATCTGGAGATGCTTTGTGGAAGGTATTACAAACATAAGGTGTGTAAGGAAAGCTATAGAAGCAGTGATGAATTTTTGTTGAGAGAGTAAGTTGTGTCTAGCAGCAGGTTCAGAGGGTGAGTGGTTTCATGTGAAGGTGGAATAGAGGGTGTGTGTGATGTCACCATGGATGTTAAATTTGTTGAATGGTTAGGGTGGAGGGAAGTAAATGCAATGGTCTTGGAGAGAGGAGCAAGTATTCAGTCTGTCTGGGGGTAAAGGGGCAAAATCAAGTGAGAAACTGTAGATGCCAATGTCTGATTTTGGGAAAAGGTATGTGAGTGAAAGGAAGAAACTGAGATTAATGTTAAAACAAGGTTATTAAGTTTAGCACTTCAGAAAGACAGGTTTGTGGTGGAGAAAACTTGGAGGAAGTAGGGTGTTTTAGATATCTTGGTGTGGACATGAGAGTGAATGGAATCATGGAAGTGGAGGTAAGTCATAGGGTGGGTGAGGGGGTAAAAAGTTCTGGAATCATTGAGTTATGTGTGGAAAAAGAGGTCACTGACTGGGAGGCTAAAAATGGATGTTTGAATAGTAGTCCCAGTGCTGTTGTATGTATATGAAGCATGGGCTATGCATAAGAATGTATGGCAAAGGGGAAATGTGTTGGAATGTATACGTTTGAGGACAAACAGTGTAAGGTGAGGACTTAATAAAGTAAGTAATGATATGGTAAGAAAGATGTGTAATAATAAAAAGGGTATAGCTGAGAAAGCAGAAGAGGTGTGAGCTGAAAAAGTTTGGACATGGAGAGAATGAATGAGGAGAGGTTGACAGAGAAGGTGCTTGTATCAGAAGTGGAAGTGACAAGGAAAAGAGGAGACCAAACTGGAAAAAAGTGAAAAAAGTGAAAAAGATTTTGAGAACTGGGGGTCTCAACATGCAGGAGGGAGAAAGGCATGGGATAGAGTGAACTAGAGTGCTGTCAATGGACTGATCCAGGGCATATAAAGCAGCCTGGCAAACCACAGAACGGTCTTTTGAGGCCTGGCTGCAGACAGGTGGCAGTGGTTTGTGTATTACACATGACAACTAAATAATGAGTGAATGAGGCCTTCTCTTTGTCTGTTCGTGGTGCTACCATACTAACCCATGAAATGGCAAACAAATATGAAAGGAAAGAATGAAAAAGGGTTGATAGAAAAGCTTTGTGGAAGGTTTTGTAAACATACTGTATATGAAAAAGCTAGTAAAAGCAATGCAGAGTTTTATCAAGAGATAACGGTGTATGCAAGTAGGAAGGGAGAAGAGTGAGTGGGTTCAGGTGAAAGTGAACAGGTGATGTTACCTTGGCTATTCAATTTGTTCATAGATGGGGTGGTGAGCAGGCAAATACTTTTGGAAAGAACTATAAGTATGAAGTCTGTTGGGATGGGGGCCTAGAATGTGGGTCAGTTTTAAGCTGATGATATGTTGCTGGTAGTAGATCTGTGTGAGAAACTGCAGAAGATGAAGTTTGAATTTGGAAGAGAGTGTTGAAAGGAATGAATTGAAGGTTAAAGTGAATAAAAGGTTATCAGGCTCCACAGAGAAAAGAGACAGGTTATATGGAACGAGAGATTGACTATATAAAGTTTGGAGGAAATGGAATGTTTTAGATACCTGGGAGCAGATTTATCATCCAATGGAACCACGGGAGATAATGAGAACCACTGGCTGGGTAAGGGGGCAAAGGTCTTGGAAGCATTAAAAAATATGCAAAGATATCACTGAGTTTAAGCATAAAGATGGGGAGAATGGTTTGGTAAGCAGAAAAGAGGTAGTGAAAGTTTTGCGGATGATGACAGCCGGAAATATGGCGGGTTTGGATGGTAATGCAGTGTAATTTATTACAAAAGGGGGTGACGGTGTTCTTCATTGTTTGGTAAGGATATTCAATTTATGTATGGCTCATGGTAAAGTGCCTGAAGATCAGCGGAATGCATGCATAGTGCCAATGTATAAAGGAAAAGGGGATAAAGGTGAGTGTTCAAATTACAGAGATGAAAGTTGATGGGGTATTCCTGGGAAATCATATGAGAGGGTATTGATTGAAAGGGTAAAGGCATGTATAGAGCATCATATTGGGGAAGACCAGTGGGGTTTCAGAAGTGGTAGAAGATTTGTGGATCAGGTGTTTGCTTTCAAGAATGTATGAGAAATACTCAAAAAAACAGATGGATTTGTACATGGAATTTACGGATCGGGAGAAGGCATATGACAGAATGAATAGAGATACTTTGTGAAAGGTATTAAGAGCATATGGTGTCGGAGGCAAGTTGTTAGAAGCAGTGAAAAGTTTTTATCAAGGATGTAAGGCAGGTCCATGAGTAGGAAGAGAGGACAGTGAATGTCAGTTTACGGCAGGGGTGCATGATGTCTCCATAGGTGTTCAATTTGTTTGTGGATGGGGTTGTTATGGAGATGAATGCAAAAGTTTTGGAAAGAGGGGCAAGTATGCAGTCTGTTGTGGATGAGAGGGCTTGGGAAGCGAGTCATCTGTTGTTCGCTGATGATATAGCGCTGGTGGCTGATTCGGGTGAGAAACTGCAGAAGCTGGTGACTGAGTTTGGTAAA
>JAUUDZ010422185.1:0-12481 GCA_032361705.1 Panulirus versicolor | reverse complement strand
ATGGTGTCTGCAGTGTGTGTGTGTGTGTGTGTGTGTGTGTGTGTGTGTGTGTGTTCTTAGAGCCGTGTTTCATGCGATTCGCAGTTATGTTAGGTTTACTTTTGAAAGGGTCGATAACCAGGTAGGTGAGGCGTGGCTTAGGATGGAGCTTATGAACTGTTTGTAGAGGATTCTAAGGGATTCCTCTCCTTGTTCAGATCTCGTGCAAGTAAATGTCATGATGCTCTTAAGAGTTGTCAATGGATTTCCGTTTAGGTTGGAGACATTCTGTTCTGAGCGAAGTTACGTTCTAATTATGGTATGATGTTATTTTAAGGTTATATGTATATGAGAGGACTTTCACATTGTGGTCTGCAGGAGGCGGTGGTAAGTCATGTAGGTTGAAGGAACTGCTTATTAGGTAACTCCATTTTACGAGAAGAGTTTGGAGATGAAACCTTTGTAACACTTTCTTGGCAACCAAATATGGAGTTGATTAAACATTTTTGTCATTTTGTGGAGAGTTGTAACTTATGTTTCGTGTAAGGATGTGTTGAACGACGGTGCCGAATGCTTTGTTGATATCTATGGCCTCTAATACTGAGTGGGAAGGGTGGCTGTGTTCACTTGAAGCCATCTAGGATGGACCGTATGTAGTAGGATTTGTATACAGAGTAGTAGTGGAGTGATTGGGTCATAAGCTGTGTTGTGTAAAGAATGGGATATTCTGGTTGATTCTGTTGTGGGTCTGTTCTTAAGGAGTTTGGATGTAGGCGACAGCAGTGATATGGGGAAGTGGGTTGAGGGGGAGTTGTGTGATCTGGATCAGGATGAGTATTATGCAAACAAGTTTCCAGATATCTAGGATTATGTTGAGTAAACAGGATTAGTTGAGATGGCTGGAAGTGATCAATTGCAACTGGGCGAATGTGCTTTATGTGGAAGTTTTATTATGTTGTCAGGGCGTGTTACAGGAAAATTCTTAAGTCACTGGTTGGGTAGGATGGATCAGCATCTTTTTTTTGAGAGTCACTGGTAGTGAAGGGTAGGTCAACATTTGTTTTTGTGGTGAGTCATGTGTAGGTTATCATGGCTGTAGTTGGCTTGTGTATGATTTTTGTGTAGCAGTTCATGATTGTTGTGAGTTCTTTGGGGTTTGTGAGTTGTTTGGGAGAAGGGATGTTGTTGGTTTGATTTGGAAGCGCTCCATCTATGGAGGCTGGGGAGCTCTAGCAAGTGTAGATTTTCTTTGTCGTTTGTCAGGGTTGGTTGCTACGGGTATTGTAGTTCATAGTCTCAAGGAAAGTGTGGCAGTGTGCTGTTTGCCTTGCAGTGTTGGGGTTAGTGGTGATGGTATGTGAAGTTTGTTTGTATTCTGAGATCTGGTTTTGTCTGAGCGTTAGTTTTCTTTGCTTTATGAGGTTTACCACATGCATGGGTATATTGCCTTCGATGTCTCGTTGGTATAGAAATTGCTTCCTGCTACCTTGGTTAGTCTTGTTGAAATGTGAGATGGCATGGGCTAGGAAGGGGATATGATCTAAAAGAAGTTTTGTAGTTTGGATTAAATGTACTGTGTGACTGCTGTCCTGTCTGCTTTGTGGTTGTGTAGTTGTAGAACTGAGAGAGGCTGGGTCTGGGTATAAGTCTAGTTTCTTGGATGGAGGTTATGTGTCTATTATGCTCTTGGAGGGGGGTTGAGTACTTCAGTGTTTATTTCCAATGCCATTGGTAATGAGTAGGAAAATGTTTAGCATGTGAATGGGTCCTGTGAAGTAAAAGGGTTACCCTGTGCTGGGTTGAGGCGAGCATTTCATGCTGTTGTATTTTTTTGTGTTTGTGTTGGGTTTATGAAGTTTTGGGAGGGTGCTTAAGTCTTTCTTTTTCAAAAGGTTGCTGAACTCTACAGATATAAGTTGTATTTTATAGATGTGTTTGACATGGTGTCGTTGAAGGCAAGTGTGCTTTCTAGTTATGGGAGTTTGACTTTGTGGGCAGAGTACTATGGTGATTAATGCCATTGGCTTGCATGAACACCTGGGAGATGATGGGTGAGGTCTCAGGGTCCAACTGTGAAAAAAATTTACACAGTTGTGTAAAATGCTTAAGTATAACGCTTATTATGGCACAATGGCTGGGGACAGCTCAAGGCTGCACTCCTTGCAGGAGTGGGGAGAAGTGAGTTCATTTGAGACAGGAAGCTGGTTGCAAGGTTCCTTGTGGAGCAAGAAGGGCCTCGACATGGCTGTAATCCTTTTGTTTTGGACGATGATACAAACTTGCCAAAGTTGATTTCCTGCTCATTGCATAACCTCCTTCAGGTTGAATTTAGTAAAACACACACACACACATTTATATATTTTTTTTTTCCATATATATTTGCCATTTCCTGCATTGGCGAGGTAGTGTCCCCACTTGGCCTGTGTCTCTGTTCCCTCTTTTGGAAAATCAAGCAGGAGGGGAGGATTTCCAGCCCTCTTCTCCCACCCCTTTTGTTCACCCACTGCTTCCTGCTCCAGGAGTTCCTTCTACTTTTATGAGGCTCCTGCACCACTCAGGTAGCTGGCCACGTCCATCAGTTGGGACCACAGATTATAAAGTACTGTGATATTGTGTGTGTGTTTATGTGTAAAGAATGCAAGGCAATTAAGTAATAAGTGCTCAGTGTCTTCTTTACAGTACTTGCAGTGTGGGCATGAAGCCTTTTGGGAATGTTGAAATGGTGTTTATAATGTTAGAATGATGGGTGATGTTTAGAGCATAAGCAGGAGAGTGTGCTTTGTGTTTGTCTGGGGATTGTGGTTCCTGATATGTATGTTTGATGTGTTGGAGTTTAAGACTGTTTAATTGTGGTTCCTGATATGTATGTTTGGCGTGTTGGAGTTTAAGACTGTTTAATTAAATACTAGTTAATGGTACATGGTGAGACATTGCTCTTCTCGTTAACACCATCATAAGGCTCTTTCTATCATTACATACCCAAGCATATGTTATCACCTTGCAGCTGCTGAAAGGACACTATCATTTAAAAATTAACATCAAGTTAATGTTAAAAAGGTACAGTTTTTGATAAGGTATATTCCCTAGGTATGGCCAAATGACTGCAGGAAGCTACTGCTACATTGGACCCCAGGGTATCGTCCATGGCACTACTGTAAGTCACCCTTTATAGTTCATCTCTTCTGTAATTGTAGTACTAAATGGCTATCATAGAGTTCTTGCCTCCCGCTTGGCAACATCATGCTGGATGATAATGGTCACCTATGTCTGGGGTTGTCCAACAGAATGAACATTTCAACATTTTTACAGGTCAAAATCGAATTGTGGGCAAGATTACGTTTGAAATGATTTCATAACGCTTATTGATAAAGAGAAAAAAATGTATAAATTATGAAAAAATCAGTCCGGTTGGCATGGTATGAACTTCCTTGCCAGTAATGAACTGCTTCCTTGGTAAGAAGTATTTCAATTATAATTCTATGAAAAGCAATTTTCCTTGTGAAATTGATATCTGATAGGATGGTAGTAGTGCAAGAGTTGATTTTATTCACCCTGTGCCAATGCACCTAAAATAAAGGCTGATCTTTGTACTTTCATACATTTCTAATAATGTCATGAGCCAGATTTGGACTAGTGGCCATAGTTGGCCTACCTCTGCACTATACCCTCTCTTGGTGATTTTAAGAACAATATCTCAAGTGGTCTGTGAAGTGTTCCAACCTACTCTCTTAGGCTTCATCAGAGCCATGCACCTTATATGGGTTAAGGGCCTTCAGTAGTCAGCTTATATCAATACTATTCATTTCAGTGCTTTCAAAGTCCTCTTCCTCAACCCATCTCACTGATACTGGTGGCTAAATTGTCCACCATTGTGAATAGTTTTTTAACGACAAATCTAGTTTTCTAGTATAACTTTTAATCATTTACATCTCTTCTAGTTTGTTTTGGATTTAGTTTGGTGACTAGAAATGATCATCATATTCCACAAGAGGTCTAACCAGGGCAAAGTGAAGAAAGAGTAGTATATCTTTCACTTTATAGTTAACATTTCTAACACTAAAAGCTCCAAGGCCTTTCCCTTCTCATGTTTCTAATGATGTTTTGCTGAGCATTTCATATTTGATGGAAAGGAAAAGTGGGAAAAGTGAGGTCGAGAAGTAGAGTGAAGTATGTGGGTAAGAGTGGCCATAAGCTGCTGATGTGTATATAGTTTTGTAAAGACAAATGCATGGAGGAGAATCTGCATGACAGTTGGAGATGGTATACTGAGTCAAAGGTATATGGATTGTCTGGTAGTATGAGGTTATTATTAACAGGATATCCAACTGGGAATGGTATGAACAGATTCAGTAGAAGACCAAAAGTGCGGTAGAATGGCAAGATTGTAATGTGTGTGAAATGGGTGTCCAAAAAAAAATATGCATGACTATGGTGTTTGGAGGTTATGATTATGCTTCTTTATAGTACACATGAAAAGATATGTACTGTTCCCTAAATGCATTTGTTAGCAGATCTAGATGTAGCATCTTACCTTCTGGCATACATAGACAAAAGTATTACATTCCACATTTTATTACAAAGTGCTGGAACTGTAAAAATGTAAATACTAAGAATGTGCATTTTCAGGGTAATAATGTATGAAAATTTTTACATTTCTCTATACAAAAATGTTTGTCAGAAAATAGTAAGCTATAAATCTATTGAGATTTTTTTTAAAATTACTAAATCCAGGTCTTGATATCAAATGTGAATCCTACACAACTAATTGGAATGCATACTATTTAGAAATATATGAATCACACAGTAGGTCAATAAATGTTTGAAATGTTTCTTAAGTTTTCCCATCACCTTCATACTTTTCCATGAGATCTCGTATACTTAGTTCTTCTTCACCCTCATTGAGACACACCTCAAGTGGTAGGAACTCTCCAGGTTCTGATGCCTCAAAATCTGAATCTGAGTCCAAATCAATCACTTCCACTTCAATTGGAGCTCTTCTGCTCTCATTATTTGTATCCCTCCTGCACTGGCCTACACCAGAAGGCTTATGTAGAACACAAGTTCCTAAGCTCATTCCCCTGGGAGTATTGTTGCTATTGTGGCTATCTTCTTCCTTTTGAATTTTGCAATGCAATTGAGAATGGATTTCAAAATTAAAAGCATGGGCAAACCTCTTGCCACAATTCTTACATAGGAAAGGCTTTTGAGTGATATGTGCTCGCTCATGTGCCCTTAAGCTGATTGAATTAGTGTATACTTTTCCACATTCCTTGCAAGTAAATGTTGGTGGGTGAGCCATGACATGGTTCTTAAAGCTCCCCAGTTGAATGTAAATCTTGCCACACTTTCTGCATTCATATGACTTTTCATGTGAATGGATCTTGTAATGGGTTTCAATACAACTTTCATTGCTGAACTTCCTCTCGCATACACCACATTCGAATTTGTTTATGCCTGTGTCATTCATGCGATGATAGTTGAAGTAAAACTCCATCTTAAATGTTTTGCCACAATCCTGGCACTCGTAAAGCTTCTTACCATCATGCATCCGAGCATGAATTCGAAGAGCCTGTGGGGCAGAGAAACTTCTGCCACATTCAAAACATTCGTATACTGCATGCTGAAGGTTCTCATTCATTATGCCACCATAACACCAAACATGAATGAAGATAAACCATTGGGATGGAGTATATTTCCTTCAATTGAAGTATCTTGTACATTAGTTGGATTGTACTGTAATAATGAGAAGAAAATATACATATGTGAATTGACAAGCTTCTAATGAATTATAAAATTTGCAATAAATCTCGACTGAGAATGAGTAATATGGTTCATCTAAGGTTAATAACTGGCAACATAAAAACATAAACTTTATAAGAATCTTAATACTAATATTGTACTTATGTTTAATGTAATTACTAAAGTGTATTACAACTTTAAGAACCTGTGTCTATAAAGCCATTCTAAATACACTTTCATGTAATTTCAGATAGTCTATAAAATATACAATGAATAACAACACAAAATTCATAATACCACATCTAAAGAAATTTTAATTGACGTTCAAAACCAATAAAAGTATAAAAAATGACTAGTCTATTTGAGCACACCTTCATTTCCAAGAGAGTATAAATATACAGATAATTACAATCAAATTCTATTCAAGCTACAGTCTAAGGGTACAGAGTATCAGTAAATCACAAACATTTAAAAAAATTTGAAGCTAATAATAGTTTAGCTTTAGCCTTAGAAAGATATTGAATTTGTACAGTACAAAATCTGAAGTCATTGCAGCCATCCTGGCAAATGTGCGAATGGCTGCCATTCAGTATGAAGGTAGTTGCATGCTGATCTTGCGTTGTATTCCATAGGTCACTTGTAGGACTTCTGCTTGGAAGACCTCCTGCAGCTGCAAACAGCAATGATATTCAGTGAAAAATATGCCTTCTTAAAATGGATTAATGAACCAATAATTCAATGAATACAGTAATTTCAATAAATACACAGAGTTTGAAATGAAGGACCAATCAGGGTGGTACATGAAACAATGAAACACTCATTAGAGATGGTAAACTACTTGTAATGGAGAATTTGGATTCCCATAGTGACTGGGAGTCATGGAGACATGAGTTTTTAGAGTGTATACTGGCAAGTTTCCTTTATAAGCATATCTTGTTTACACTATGATGAGAGGGAGTGATACACTTTTATTATTAGACCACTCATTCTAGCATGGATGTTGAGAGCATTATATATGCTCTGCCAGTTGGAAGAAGTGATCATGGAATGCTCAAGTTTGAATATGTGATAAAAGAGGACATTTTAAAAGCAAAGGTGAAACTGTACAGACGTCAATAATTTATATGGTAATGTAAACTGGAAAATGGAATTCAGTAGCCAAGAACCAAGACAATGTGTTGAGAGTTTCTGTGAAATTTACAGTGAAGTAGAGGCATGGTTACCTCATGCCTTCAGTATAGAGGGAATGGTAAGAAAGAGGAAGGAATGGTTTAACATGGTGTCACGAGTCAAGGAAGTTTGAAATGAGCGGTGGCAAAGATAGAGATGACCCTCTAACCGGCTAGCATTGGCATGGTATACGAAAACACAAAACAAGTATAACAGGATTTTAAGAAAAGAGGAACAAAGAAACTGAAAAGAATATTGTGGACATGGTGGCTGAAAATCCAAAACTGTTCCGTATATTTATCGAGCCAGTTGTCAGCTATGGAGAAGCTAGTCAGGCTAAGTGATTCAGACAAATACTGTTGAGGATGATGTAAGGATATATGAAGAAATGAAGAGCAAGTTCAAAAGCATTTTTGCAGTGGAACTCACTGTAACCAAAACACCAGTGAGATGATACGGAGAGGGGGTTTTGGTAATCATTGAGTAGTCTAAAAAGAATATTAACAAAATATTAAAAGGAATTGACCTATACAAGGCTCATGGTCCTAATGAAATTTCATCATATATGCCAAAGAGATGAGCACGATCAAATAATTTTTGGAGAAGCTGTTTCAGTCAGTATTTGGTAAAGTGGTAATATTTGTAATGGGAATGCCTTGAAGGACACTGTTGTTGATGAGGAGGGGGAAGAGGCTGATCCATTGGGACATAAGTTTGCAATGATCTCACAGTAAACGGTCTTACCTGATAGAATAACAGATAAAGTGACTCTGCTGCCAATGAAGAGAGAGGGCTTTGGTAGTAATGTCCTCTCCCTCGACCCCCACAAATTTAAGGTATACTAGTATGACTACATTTCCTCATGTGACTATGCTGTCAGTGATAGGGAGCGTTTAGATAGTAATGCATTCGCTCTTTCCAGTATCCCAGCTAACTCACTGAATATCCCATTCCCTTACCCTTGGAGCAATCCATTAGGTAGTAGGCTCTTGGCAGTAACCACTCAGGAGTGCTAAAGTGGTGCCTGGAACCACCTTAAAACTTCCATGCTAGGATTGCTGGTCCTGGTTTCTGTTTGATTTGACAACTCTTAATATTCTAGATCTGCTTTTCACCTCTAATCCTTCACGATGTAACCAAACAATCTCGCTCCCAATTTATTCATCTGACCACATTCTCATAAGTGTATCTGTTTTAATGGCAACTCCCCCTCCAGCAGCTCCTTCTAAATGCAAATATTGGCACCTCATCAAAGCTGACTAGAATAACTTACGAATATGTTTTTCAGGCTTTCCTTGGGTAAATTACCGTTTCTTATGAGGTAATGCTTCTGTGTCCTTCAGATGCATAACAGAGATTATTGTTTCATAAATTGGAGCATTTATCACTTCTTCTTCCAAGCCGATCTCTTCTTTAAATCCATGGTTTAACCGTTCTGTTCTGAGGCCATTCAGGCAAGGGATCAGGCATATCGGTCTAAGAAAAACTCTCCCTCCTCCGACAACAGTTTTATCACTGCCTGTAAACACTACAAGTATGTTATCTGTAAGGCAAAGCATTCCTTTATTCAAAGGAAGTGTGATAGCCTCTCTTTGTCATCTGCTGATAGTTCTTTAGCTATGGGCATTGCTGATAACTTCTGCCATTCTACCTTCCTATCACTTTTCTGTTCTGATGGTACTATAACTGTGCTTCTGAATTTAAACCTGTGCTTGCTGTTATGTTTCTGTTTAAGAATAAGAACATTTCCTTCTTGGAAGTATGAATTGATCTCTGATCACCAATATGGTTTAAGTAAGTTGAGATCCACTGTGATATTCTTTCCTATCTTACTAATGTTTGGTCATCATCCCTAAAAGATTTTGGGGAATCCCATGTAGTTGCCCCTGATACATCCAAAGCTTTTGACAGGTGGTGGCATTGGGGTCTCATTTCTAAGGTACCCTCTTTTGGTTTCCTTCCCTCACTTTGCTCTCATATTAGACTTCCTCTTTGGTCGATCTCTGTCTATGGTAGAAGAAGGATCAGCCTATCCCTCTTTCTCCCCCCATATTGAAATTATATGTGTAGCAATTCTTGTCAGATAAAGTACTAATCTAGGATGCAAGTGATGCTGTTTTTCAATGGTGGTTTAGTGGATATAAAAAGAATAAGAGCGGTGCAGCATGATCAGGACTGTTCTTTATTCTGCATTAACAAATAAAACATAGTAGTGAGGGTTATGAAGTTTAGAGAAATGTGAAACAATTATTACAGAACATATGAAAACCTCACCTAATCTTCTCTTGCAGCTAAATTTCTTTTAATAATCTTCTCGCAGCTAAATTTTTTTTTAATGTTACAGCTAATATTTATAACTGAGATTTTTGTCTACAACCAGAATGTGTTTTTCTGGTGTGTTCATGGGGAATTACACATTATGTGCGTTTGCTATTGGCCTAAGCATGAAACAGCCTGTGGTAAAAAGTAAATAATCATTTTATCTGCATGAATTGTCAGGTAACACAAAAGATATGGTAAATTTCGACTGGTTGGAAAGGTTAGATGAGGTTTTCATACATTCTTTTAATTTGATTTTTAAAAGTGCTTCACTAAGTTTACCAGCCCCACATATTTCATGATTTTCATAACTCTCTCTGTTCTGGTATCAATTCATCAATGCAGAATATAAAAGTACACCAATCATACATCACCACTCTTATACTATTCTATAAACATTAAATTGCCATTGGAAAACAGTACCACTCATTACAGTTGTAATAAAGTGGCGTCCCTAAACCATTTCTTTACATCTAACAATTCGTGTAGTACATTTTTTGTTGTTGTCTTAAGTATTCACATAAAATTCACCCAAGTGATTAATCTTTGCTAGCAGTAAAGGGTATCAGTTTCCATAAGTGGACTACCGGTATGTTCAAGCATTTGTACTCTATATTATCTCCAAAGGAATGATGAAAATATGTATATTAGCTTACTCCCAGCCATTATATTACTGTAACATTTGAATCATACCTTTTCATACTAGTAGAAAGGAGGGAGATCTGAAAAGCGAAGCTCCGTAAACTCCTTCGTTAATTATTCATACAGTATTGTGGGCATTGTTTACGTGTATCATTGATGTGTTTTTATCATCTGCAAAATATATGTACAAAAAAAATTCTTTTTAAAAGTCATCCGAAGATAATACCTGTGTTTTGGTGCGAAGTTAGGTTTATCACCAGTGTATAGCCCTTCCAGTGTGGGTTTGGTTCCAATAATGCGATTGAACTGTCAACAATCACAAACCTTATGATCTTAAACCGTAAATTTAAAAGATCTGAAATAATTTCAGTAGTATAATATTTAATCATCTGTCTATAGATGATGTTTATTTCATGCATGTCAGCTGTAGATGATACGTCCAATACAACTTCATACTTCAGATTTTTATACATTGAATTCATAAGACTAAGTAACCCGAACAAACTTAGAAGACTTAATCTAGTGATATCTGGCATTAAGCATTGTTTGTATTGACATCTCACACATGATCGCATAAATATTTAAAGTTTAAAGCACTAACTTCTCCTGACTCACAACTCAGACAGACACAGAAATATGGTGCAGACGTTTAGATCATGACCAATCGTAACAAAGACTTTATATTTACAGCAAAACTGTGGCTAATTCGCAGTCGTAACTAACGTAATCCCAGCTCGATCAATGAAGTGTTTGTTATCCGGCTTTTCCCCACGCCAACGAACAATACAATTTCACAATATAAGTCCATATTAAGGGTTTCCTCGCGCAGTTGTTCTATTTATTTTTAAGTTATTGGCGTACATGATTACACCAAATAGAGTATCGTGTAAGTTGATTATCTGATTACATAGGCAATCAGATAAGCGCTGTACATGTGAACTTGACTTTAGTATTGTTCGTAGTTGTAGATTTAAAGGTCGAGGTTATGAAAATATGTACAAAATGCTAAAGTTCAGATATCTTACTCTCGGATCAGAGTTTAGCATTTACACTGAGTAGTGTACAGCATATGCATGTCTAAATTATATATTTTTTTTCGGTTGGCAATGTTTTATAGACTTGTGTGTGTGTGTGTGTGTGTGTGTGTGTGTGTGTGATTTCGGCAGCTGTACGTATGGGGAAGAGAATTTTTCACTCGTGGGCACCTGTCTTTTGATTTTCATGCATGGGTGTGTACGTATGTCTGTGTGTGGGTGTATATGTGTAATTTTATGTTTGGACGCTACTGAAAGGTGTTCCATCCCTTAAACTCTCTTTGTAGGCGATTACTATTTGTGTTCTGAGGAGAGAGTGAACGAGGCCATTCATTTTGCCTCGTCTTCTAACCTTGTATATATATGTATGTATTTATAACCACGTCTTAATTCATATGTGTACACACACACACACACACACACACACACACACACACACTTTCTAGCCTATGTCTGCTATCATTTATCAATCAGTTTTGAGGGGAGGATGAAGAGCTGGGTTGGCTGTGGGGTGACTGTTGCGCCCAGGGTTCGAACCCAGGCAGGCCCATGCATGAATCCTGGTCAGCGGCGTTAAACATTACATGACGGAAGCCCAAGTGTGTGAGTGTGACTATCATATATGTATTACGGGGAGAGAGTTTTTTTTTTTTTATATAATCTAAGGGTTCCATATGAGTGCCAGCGTTTGTGTATTTGACAGTTTCATCCTATTACACTCCATGATTAATTAATTATTCAATACCGCACGAACAATGGCGAACATACTTCAGCAGTATGAACATTATAACTCTTTAAGCCCGGATGATAGGCTCTAATCATGCCTCTTGGCTAAAGAAGGTAACTAGAGTTTTTAGTTTTTATTCCTAGGTGAAGCCAGATTACATTACGACTTCTGTAAGGGTTGTATGGCGAATGTTCGTGTCAACACTCGCCGTTGTGTCTTAGCGACCAAAATCTCTGGCGGCAGATCCTGACAGCCTTCAGTGACGTCACTATGTTTACATTTCTTTAAATACCTACTTGTGCCACCACGTTCATATGCCTCCGCTTACTGTCCCCGCGTGTTCACATATAACTTTGACTATATATTTCTCTTGTGTTTCTGCTGCAGCTGACCGTGTTGAACGCTGGGAGGAAGTACCTACACCTGGAGAGTCTGGCGGGTCGTGTGTTCCTCACCTCGGGTCTGGGAGGCATGAGCGGCGCCCAGGCCAAGGCTGCGGTCATCTGTGGCTGTATAGGCGTCGTGGCCGAGGTCAGTCACCTCCCAGTTTATTGACATGTTCAGGGGAAGGTGTGGTGCGTAATTGAGTGTGACAACTGTATGGACCAGAGGCGTGTTTATAATACCCCACACACATTGGTGCATTATTGCTAGGCATTCAGAAGCTCAGTGTTTCTAAATCATAATATTTAAATGAAAATGATACAGTTAAAGACCAGATTTTGATTCTTTGAATTTTTTTTGATAGTTATTTGTAGTATGCTTCTGGACGCTAAGCGTAGTTGCAAGGAAAAATAATGGAAATAACCTAAGCAACAAAAGGTAAACTTTTTCTGACGAAAAGCCAACTTAATCATATTTTCAATCATAC
>JAUUDZ010422174.1:0-11751 GCA_032361705.1 Panulirus versicolor | reverse complement strand
CACATTCAAACCATCCTGTCTGATCATCCTACTAGACCTTGATACTTTTTTTTCACTTTTACTATAGACATTCTTTTTTTATACACTTCCACACTGTGTCACCAACTTCTGGAGTTTTTCTCAAAAACATTGTCAGCCACAAACATCAATTGATTCACCTCCCATGCCTCACCATCGCCTGCACACATCTTTATCTGTTACCACTTTCTAACTTGCTCCCCCAACTGTTGCGCCCATTTTCCTTATTGGTCTCCTTACATTATTCAGGTATTTCATAATAATTTCTTAATCTCTCTGAAATTAATTGATTATCCATCTAGTATCTAGTTTGCCCTTTTTTTTGTCTCTTCTACTTTTCTTTTGACCTGCCTTTTTTTTGTGTACTTCTCCCAACCAATTTTACTCCTTCCCAGTAGATACTGACTATATACCTTCTTTGTATGTTTCACTATTCCCCAGCAAATACTGACTGTATATACCTCCTTTGTGTGTTTAACTAGCAGAGTAACTTTATTTCATCACTCCTCACCCTTTCTCACATATCCACTTCCCACCTTTTGCATGCCTCACACTTGACTCACACCTAACAGGCAATGCATCTCTAAATACTTTCTGTACCTCTCCTAAGTCCCTACTTTCGTTTACTTTCACATTATGCCCATTCTCACTTAATTTTGTATACTTATGTATGTACCTTTACCTTTTCTAAAATCATGTTTTCTTGATTGCCATTCTTCTTACAGCACACTGCTCGACAGGTTTTTCTCCAGTGAAAATTAAACCGAGGATCCATTGCCTCTTCAGTTGCTCAGTCATCCAATATTCAATCCCATGCATCAGAACTGCCAAAGCCCCCTCCTTCTCATATTGCATTATTCTCCATTCCTCTCTTTTCCTGTTGCACAGGCATTTAACCCACATCTACCTTTAACTCAGTGTCCATTAGGAGTAACACCTTTCCTTCATTTTTGTTCTCTGACTATTCCCAGACTTTAGAAATGTTTAAGTGCATGGGACAAATACCAAGAAAGTGTTCCAGACTACCCAGGCTGTAGGGGCTATGTAGGTTTGAGGGATGTGGCTGCCAACAGCTTGGTTGACCAATGACCTAATCCAACTGCCTGGACCCTGCTTGGGTGTGGGGATGAAGACCTCTAAAGACTTCACCAGATATTCCTGACCCACTGTGCCCCTTTACCTTTCATTTTTTTGTGCTGGGTGTCAGAACATTAATGGTTCTCCCATCCTGCCTACAACTATACACATTCAATTTTTAAAGAACAACTTGCTCTGTTCTTGCTTCCTTCCACGACACACAGAAGATATGGATACTGTTCTTTCTCCATTATCCTAAACATTCTGGAAGGTGGAAGGCAGAAATGGGATCATATGAAATGAGTGGATATGGTATATGGGGGCGCCTTGCTCTCAGTGGAATGAATCAGTATATGAAGCACTGAATGGTGTATTAAGGCTTGCCTGCACTGTAGATGGTAGATGTAGATTTCATTGTCATAAATGAAAGCTAGAGAGTGGATGATTTCATACAATTCCACTGTTTGATTGTTGCTGACTTAGCCTTGTTAAGGAGGGAGAGGCAGTCTGACATGAAATGTGAATATGTATACTTTATATGGATGGGCAGTGAGAATGTTTGCTGATTAATGTAAAACTTTCAGAATGATAAGGGCTTTGTATGAGCTATGCTTGTCATGTGAAGCAGTTTATAGACAGGTGTAAAGATTCTATCAAAAGAGATGGTCAGTGGTCAGATACAGTGAGTGAGTTGTTGGGGGCTAAAAATATTTCATTTGAGGATGCTTGGTGAATGACTGTAGATGTGTATAATGCAAGCATTTTTTTGTGAAGTCATAAGTATTAAGTGAATCAGTCATCATAGTGTCCAAATGTGAAAAATGAAGAAATGCTTTTAATATTTGAAAGCCATTTTTCATATATGTGCACAGAAGTTAGGGTTATGTGTGAATGAGCTAAGAGGCTGTATGGATTTGATCCATCTCTCGTCAAATGGACAAAATAATATGATAGGATGTTTTGATGATTTCTGATTACTGATAGCTGAGTATTCACTATACTGAGTATAGAGCAGACTGAAAATTAAAATTTTCTTTTCACATTGAGCTGTGTTCGAGTCTTGAAAAGTGAATGAAAACTATGTGTTAACCATGAAGTACTGTTAAACAGAAATACACTTTGCTTTTTGAAAACTGTACCTAGATAATTGGATCCAAGGGGTTGAGTTAATTTGATAATTCCATTAAGTGGAATCCTTTTGTCTCTCATGAATACTATAAGTACATTCTTCTTTTCATGTTTAATGTATTTTTTCTTGAAAGTGAGATGCTTTCACTGAAACTTTCGAGGATCAACTTTTGGCATGGCTACCCACTATATTGAATTTCATTATGCAGAAGGGTTACTGCTCTCTTAAACAGTAAGTGGGGTAGGTTTCACCCGAGTGACCTGACTGATTTTGTTGTGACAACAACCCTGTACAGTATATATTGTATGTAATTATTTCCAAAATATCACAGTATAATTTCCTCATGATTATATTAATGTGTGATAACATAGAATTTGACAACTGTTGACATGATGCAGTTACGATTGATGCACTGGGAAGGTCCATTGTTAGAATACTGGTATTTGGAGGATTACGTTTCTGTTTATTCAAGAGTTTCCTGGAAATTGATTATCTTAGTAGCATAGTAATGGAAGTTAAAAACGTTGTCAGTTTCCAGAAGCATTAATAATTCATGTTCCTGAAGAAGAGTTTTATGAGACTGATTATCCTCTTTATGAATTTTGTGCAGCTCAAACATGCCAATTACATAATTGGTGGTCCTCACTGAACATGAACATTCGTGTTTCCTATATTGTTTTTCTTGTTTTTTCATGAAGATATATTTTGTTTAATGTTTACATTATTGTTTTAAAAGCATGGTGTAGTTGGAATTAGAATAGATAATGTTGTTAGAAGGTTATGTGATGCAAAGAAATCATTAGAGAGGTGCAGAGATGAATTTGTTTAATTGGATGCCATAGATATGGCAAATGATAGGTTGGTCAAGAAGATAATAGTAATATGCTTGAAGTTATGAGAAGAGGTAAACAGTGGAAAAGATAGATAGATGCATAGCATAAATGATTGGGACTAGGGGTATTTCACATGACAATGTTTTTTTTGGAACCATCTTGTTTGTAGATGTGGTGTGAAAGGAGATGTTCCTTTCATTTGATGAATCATCAGAATGTGCATAGTAAAATAGTTACTAGTACTTATAAAATTTTTGAAGTCCATGCTTCACTTATATATAAAGGGCATAGGCTAAAGATTTGTATGAGTGATTTCAGAGAACCTTTGGGATTGAGAATGGAGTCATTGATGTATACTAGTACCATGTTATTTTGTTTTGATTTTTCATTTACAAAATAGTCACCCAATACTCTGTTTATATAGCTGATTATAATGCTTGCATCTTAATTTTTAACTGATAAGTGACCTAAAGGCATTTGCTAAGAACATTAAATACTTAATTTCTCTCCATACAGTTTGTCTTGCAAGCATGTAATATACTTCCTGGAAACATATGGGTTAGGTCCCTTCCAGTCCCATTTCAGTTGAGGAGGCAGTGGTTTCACCCTCCCTTAATGAATGACCCTAGGGTCTTACAACTGCTAGTATATGTCCACCTTTGGTCAATCAGCAGCCGTCATTAGGTTGACATTATGAACCCACTTCATAACAGCCATACAAAGCTCGCAGTTCTCTAGGATAATGTCATATTCAGACATGTAATTACATTTTGTACTGTAAGAGGAGGGAGTTTTAAGCTCATGGGGCCCTATCTCTTGAACATTCTCTACTAACATACAACTTTTTAAACTTCTGTATGCTGTCTGCATTTACTATACCCTCATTCATTTTATTCCACTGATCTAATACTCCTATACAATAAAAGTACTTCACATCTTTCTTAACAAGTGTCTTGCTTAAATTAAAGGTATATCACCTGGATTTTCTATCCCTTCATCTCTTAAAGAAGTGTTCACTGTCTGTATCATCGATTGTTTTAAAGATTTGAAAGTTGTGATCAGGTCATCCCTCACTCTTATCTCTTCCAGGGCAAGTACAAAGCCTCTAATCTTTCCATGTAACACAGAAGTCTTACTTCCAGTATCATCTTTGTTGCTTTCCTCTGGACCTTTTCTAGTAGTTCTTTATGCTTTAGGTATGATGACCTCAGTGGTGTAACTGTTAGCATTGCTTGCTGTTGTACATGTACATGGGCTTCCCAGGATTGCATAGTCAGATTTGAATCCTGGTTGCGACAGTTGGTCCATGGGAGCTTTCATAAGAAAGAGATTTAACGTAATCCATACTACAGAATGAATGTTATACATATATCAGAAGAAAATTAATCTCCGAGTACAGGGAGTTAAGTTAGAGGAAGGATCACATGGTGGGGCACTGGATATACACTTAAAAAGAAATGAAATACAAGGAACACTTGGATGTTAATGGTAGTGGCATGCTAAGATTTAAAGGCCATAGAGGTGTGCCAATGTTTGATTGTCTCTGTTATACTTTGCTTAGATATTTGTTTTAAATGACTAGTAATACTTGTTTTTGAGTAGTTTATATATTGCAAAAATATGCCATTTGTAAGGACAACATCTAGCAAATCCACCTTCCAGAAGGTTTAGGTATATAGCAATGATGTCTTGTGTTATGGTAGCAAAAACTAAGATTGTAGTACACAAATTTCAATGCTTCTGTATTCTATATTCATATTCGAATTATGAAAACAGATTACAGTTAAAAGCCAGTGGTATTCAGACTACTTGGTCATTTTGAGGTTTTTAGATAGCGAAAGAGATGACAAGCAAAGATATTATTGTGTTAGGAGTAGAAAACCAAAAAACATTATATAAGGAGAAATACCTATAGATTTCTTTTGTAATCATGGAGGCATAACTAATATCAGTTGTAGATTTGAAACTGTTTATCGAGTTCAGCCTTAATGTATCTGCTGTTAACTACCTTTATTGGTAAATCATTCCATATGTCAACCGTCCTTTTGGAGAAGACTTACTTTTCCTCATTTGAAGTAAAGTACTTTCCCATGGGTTTGCATTAATTTCTAAGAGTGAAATAAGACATATTAATTGCTGACTAGATTGAGATTGTCAAAGCCTTTGATAAATCTGAATTTGTATGTCAAGTAATCACTTAGCCTTTTTAACTTTCACTGCTGCTTAATGTATACTCCCTTTGCTGATTGTTTTGATGACCATTGAAGTATTTACCAATTTAAGCTAATGAATATAGACACTGTACTTGTCAATCATACAGAAAAATGATATTATGGAAAAGCTTATGGTATTGGTTTCTTTGCCTCTTATGTTACAATGTTGAGAAAAGCTATATCAAATTCTAATTCATCATTTTAGCCCTCCAGGTTTGCTTTCTTTACGGTATGTAAGTAAGAAGATATTGTGTTTAGCATAATAATGGAAAGCCAATGTGTTAGAACACTATATAAATGTTTTGTGACACATTTTGGTGTGCTTCTAAGAAGCACATTATTATTTTAGAATAGATTATGGTAGTAGTTGCTAGTTGGTAGGCAGCCACTGACCAGGAAGGTATATTACTGGTGTTATCCACCTGGGTATCAGGAGGCTTAGTTACTGCTGCATGGTGAGCTATCACTTCATGTGCTGTCAAGTTGCACTTTTCAGCTGTACGTACCTACCTTTTCCTTCTGCCTCACCCACACATGGACTTTTGGCATTCTGTCCACAAAAATAGTCTCTCCTTGTCACATATAACACTTCACAACACTTAACTCATGCAGTTCATTCTTTGTAATTCCAGATTTTCCTGTTGAGATCTGTGCTGCCTTTTAGCAAAATGGTAGAAGCACTGGATAGAAGTAGTCAGTAGGAACATTAGACAGGAGCATTAGGTAGATGTGAACATCAGGTAGCTGTAGATAAGAACATCAGGGAGAAGTAAACGGTGGGAATATTAGGTAGAAGCCTCTGGAAACACTGTGTTAGAGTTACCCCTTTTGCCACTCTACCAGGCACTAAAAGGCTATGAAGAGGCAACGGAGTTCACCAGTTATAGAGATTCATTTGCCATGGCCACCCCCTTGGGGTAGTTCCCAAAGGGAATGAGAATCAGAGATGTAGATAGACAGGTAGATAGAAAAATTCATAACCACCCTGAAGAGTTTACATGAGTCCTTTATTTTCAGGATGGATGGGTCATGCAAGAACAACATCCACCACAGTCAACTTCACTGCTGAGGAGCTAAGGGCATTCAAAGCTCGCCGAGCCAACATTCATCCTCAGGACTTGGTCAGTCATGCTTCAGATAAGGAAAATTCCCTTCGTCAGCTACACCCCTCACAGTCATCACCAGCATTGTCCTCCACAGCTCTTCACTCTTTGGCAAGTGATGGTTCCACCACTTCATTAGCAAGTGGTGGCACTGGGTCATCCCTGGGATCAGGTCGCAGTGGATCCCCTGCTTCCCCCAGCAAGTTAAGTCCAGCACACTCATGGCGTACATCTTTAGACTCCCTACACCGACCAAACCCTTCCACAGTATCATTTGCTGCAACACATTCTCCACGAACCATCACCAGAACCACAAGTTTGGCTGACCCTCTTCACAGTTCAGAAGAGGTGGTCATGTCCTGCAGTATGTCACAAGAGGCTCTTCATCTCCCTCGTACGTCTAGCATCAATGAATCACTGTCTCGTATCACTGCCATCAGTGACTCTCTCAGTCGATCTACTAGTGTAGCGGACTCCCTCTCTCGCTCCACTGCTATCACAGAGACACCCACAAGTACTCACTACCGTACCAACAGTGTCACAGAGGCTCCCACATACTTGTCTAGTCCACCCGTCGTGTCAGCAGCACCCCAAGCACCAGCCTCACCTGCATCATTATTGCTTCACGATGGTCCTGTTACTGCTCATCCTGCTACAGTCACAGAAGAAGCATCTGTATCAGTGGTTTCGGATTCTCCAAAGTCTCCACTTACTCCAAAGTCACCATCCTCTCCCAAATCCCCACTTTCAACAAAATCCCTTTCACCCTTAACACCTCTGTCATCAAAATCACCACTGTCACCAAAAGTTTCACTCTCCCCAGCATCCCCCCAGTCACCAATCACTGATAAGGCTCCCACCTTCTCCAGCAGTACACCTACGGCAACAACCCCAAGTATGTCCACCTCTTCATCTTTTCCTATCACGTCACCTTCCATGTCACCACCCACTGAGCCCATTGATCACTCCAATATAGTGGTTTTAGGTTATGGACGGACGCCATATCAAGAGGAGATTGAGTGTGACCAGTTATCTAAGGATTATGTGCCTCAATTCTCCATGGATATGAAACTAAGAGCCTTACTTGGTAAGTACTCTAACATTTTTTGTGTCAATTCTCTATTAAGATATTTTTATTTTATTCTGTATTATCAGTTTTCATCCCAAGGGATATGATGAAAATAGAATTACCCATTTATCTTCTGCTTTTTGTGTAAGGTGACTAAATATCAGAAGTAGGTGGCTTGAAAACTTCCTCTCATATCATTCTTTTCCCTTGTTGAGGTAAGATATGGTGAACAGGTATAAAAGAAAAGATCAGTTTTCATTTGATATTCCAAAATAGTCAGTTAGATATTCCAGATATTATGGGCCGTATAATTTTAATTTTATTGCACATAATTGATACTTGGTATATCAAAACAGTTGGTCAGATATTTCTGATTTTTTTTTTTAATCTGTGAAACGTTTTGTAGATCAATAAGATTTTAGTAACCGGACTGGTTTTCGCCCACTGTCATGAGAAATTCAACTGAAGTTCCATCTACACCAACCATGTTGCCACAAAGGGCCTTGACACATTGGAGTGACTGTACATGTCTGTAGTTATATCAAAATTCTTCAGCATACCAAAAACTCTCCCTTAATCAAGGTGAATTTAGCTAGCCTGTTCTTAACACATTAGCAAACCTGGCATGGACCCTGAGCAGAGACCCACACCCAAGGTGAACCAGGCAGCTGCTGGTTGTAGCTCACTCATTTGTAAATGTTTGCGATCTGTTCTAATTTATGATGATATTTTCAGTTCTTGATTGTATTTTTTAACATTGTTTTACTAAATGCATAACATCATATACTCAGTAAATACTGAATGGTAAGAGAGACAAAGAGAAAGGTGGCAGTATGTATGTTTTGCTTGGCAGAGGAATATGGATGCTGCATGATTAGCCTTGGCTAGCCTCCAAGCCACTACAAACGTGCACCTTTAAACAATCAAAAAAAAATTATCAATAAGTTGATTATTTATGAATTTATGAAGGCTGTAATGATTTATGTCATCAGTTCATGTACATAAATGCTTTGGGTGATGAGAGCCTCTTCATATGTTTGTCAAAATGTCAGCTTGAGAGAACTTTGCTTAGCTATATTCTCCATAATGTATTGATACATGCACTTTTATATAATGTATTATTATTCATCATATAATCATTAATATCATAAATTCTGTTTGGGTGTGACTTGATTAACACTTTAGTAGTCTCTCGTCAAACTCATATGATGTATGGAAAGAGGCATCCATAATTGTGGAAGATATTTATGAATTATAGCATCCTGTTCATCCAAGATGAGTTTGCTCCAAAGTTGGATGCAGGATGCTCATTATATGATTCTCATGTGAATCAGTTACTGAATTTTCCACCTGAAGTATTGATTATATGACTTAAGATAAGTTAGATTGGTCTGGGATGTTCTTAAAACCTTGAAAGACAGACTGGTAGTTTTGCCTGTGGAGGAACTTGTTTGTGGTAGCATGTGAATGTTTTGGCCATCACAGAATGTATCTATTCTCTCGTAATTTACGAAAGACCAAACAGTGTGTCAAGTAAAACTTTTCCATGGTTTTGGAACCTCAGAATGAATCAACACCCTCATGCAAGTTAAACAACATCTTTGTACGTATTAAGAAATTTGAGTTTCCATCTTTTACCAAAATTACTAGATGTGTTTAACATTCTTGAGGTATATCATGCTGGTTGGAACAACAATTTGCAGTGCAGTTCTTTTAGGTGTCTTTCATTTCAACTAGATAAAGAACTTCATCCTGAATAAGAAATTGCCTGAAGTTAAACAAGGGATTAAATCTGTAGTCTCCCTTTGCAGATACTGTATGATAGATAACCAAAAGGGTCTACTAGTTGCTTTTTTTTTTTTCTTTTTTTTTACTTCATGTCCAAAGTAGTATACACTATGACTTGGACTACATTCATAGATAATGTGTTCAAACAGCAAATTGGACTTCATTCCAGGATACTGTGTAGGAACATCCTGATATATTCTAGGGTTAGGATAAGTTCTTGAATGCCAGTGACCACCTTATGAACTCACAAGTGAATTGCAGTGGTGAAATAGCTCTGCAGCTAGCAATTGGTCAGTATGTACATGCATGGGATAATGCCATATGAAGTCTGAGATGCTTTAGGGCCCATTCCAGTGTAATGGCTGTGTAGTTTTTCAGTACTTTACTCAGAATTCTGTTCCCATAAAGTATGGGATGCAAGTGCTTTTATACTTTTTGCATGAGTCTTGGACCAGTTCCCGTCAACTAGCTTCAGTAACTTAATAGAATGCATAAAGAAAATTTGGAAATATTGATTTTGGTGTCGAGGTAAATGCATGTTTCAGGATGTCCATAGCATTTTGCTGAGTGACCCTTGTATTGCTAGATACCCAGACAAAAACATTCAAGAACTGAATGAACTTTATCGGCATTCATAGATATGGGGGAATGAGATATTGCCTTGACCTTTTCAGTGGGGTAGAACTCCACTAGCATCTGCACTGTAACCCAAAATTTACACTTTGACATATCTCATATTCATATTGCTTGTTTCAGTTAAATCAGGGCTAATCCCCAATTTCCTAAATATGATGGGACATCCCTGCTGATGATATTAATATTATCTAGACAGAAAAGTAAATTTCGGAATGTCATAGGCAGTGGCAAAAAAAAAAAAAAACCCTCCGACCTCGTTGGCATGTGTCTTACTCCATTACCCCACATTTCTATGACATTTCGTACATTTTCTCCCAGCCTTGTGGGCATTTTTTGCGGTTGTGTTTACTATCTGTATACCAAGGATACAGAAATTATGCAAGATGTTTCTTTTTCTATAGTGGTTTAAGTGTTGATGTTTCTGTAGTGCCCTAAATTGGATGAATTTCAAGAAGTTTATGAAGATTCCTAGTCTCCATATGCTAGTGAAGCTACTCTTTTGATTGATTATTTCCCATCTTTCTTTACACAAACTGCCCTTGAAAATGTGCATCTCCCTGAAAGCTGAGTTAACTGTTGACATGTTGTTGAGGTATAATTCATGTGTCCTTGAGAGCCGTGGGTTGGTCGGTGAAGCTTGGCTTATGCACAGTAGGTACGTGTCCTTGAAGTCTATGGGTTGGTCAGTGACATATGGGTGAAGCATAGTTTATGTGTTTTTGAGTCATGGCTTGGTTGGTCAGATGACGCATAGGTGAATGTGTATATGTGCCCTTAAAGCCACGAGGTGTTTATTGGCAGCTTGGTGAGGCAGAGACTATATGTTTCCTTTATACTCTCGAGCCATTGTTAGGTTGGTGACACAAGGGTGAAACATCGAACATACGTGTGACAAATGGATGAAATATAGGTTTTATATCCTTAGAGCTAAGAGTTGTTCAGTGATAGGCTTTGTGTGTGTCCTAGAGAGCCAAGAGCCAGTAGGTATTGAGTGATGTGAAGTATAGTGCACGTGTCCTAAAGATCCAAGAGTTGTTCAGTGACTGGTGAAGTAAAGCTTGTGTACTAGACAGCCAAAGGTTGTTCAGTGACTGTTGAGGTGCAGTATATGCGTCCTTGAGAGCCAAGAGTTGTTCAGTATAAAGTATAGTGTATGTGTCCTTGAAAGCCGAGGGTTTGTCAGTGACACGTCAGTGAAGCATAATGTGCGTGTCCTTGAGAACCAAGTGTTGGTCCGTAACACTAGGGTGGAGCGTACCTTTTTTCTTCTATGTTCAAGAATCCAGCCACGGGCAAAAGTCCTTGACAAGGCCAAGCCTCAAATGAAACACAAAAAAGGGGGCTGAAGATATGGAGAAACGAGGAAAGAATAGGAAAAATATAAGTTTTTTGAGGAAGTGGAAAACATACCATTTAGAAAAGGGCAGATCTCACCTATTAGGTGATATGAGATCGTAATGGGTTCCCAAGCTTTGAAATTTCTTGAAACAGACATCGCAATGGGCCACACTCGAGTTTTCACTGTCCACACACTTACCATGTAGTGCACTGAGTTGCTGAGTAATATGCGGTCATCCTAAGTATTGGAGGCACTTGATTAGCCACTGAAGTAGTTAAGGTGATGACTATAGCAGATAGAACAAACATTGTGCCATGGGCAAGTGGGTCAGATTATGATTTTAGAATGGGAGAATTGATATATGGCATTGATTTCAACGATTGTGAAATGTATGTGGAACTAGAACCTCTAGATGTGGGAGCTGTACTTAATTGATACTCGGGAGAATTAATCCTTTTTATTTTCGAAACGATTGTTCAGAAGCGAAGAATCTCGGGACTTTGCGAACAGCACTCCCAGTTTCTTAGAGGCAGACTTAACTGTCAG
>JAUUDZ010422163.1:0-14278 GCA_032361705.1 Panulirus versicolor | reverse complement strand
ACCCCAACTCTCATTTGCCCTCTTTTTCACCTCTTGCACCTTTCTCTTGACCTCCTGCCTCTTTCTTTTATACATTTGCTTTATTTCCCTCAATCTATAAATGAATTAATTTTTGGTGACATCATACAGCTCTGCTGCAGACCAACCTTCACTTGGAACCATTCATTCTCCTCTCTTCCTAACTGATCATATGCCTTACATCCTTGATAAAAACTTCTCTGCCATGCAAATACATGGTAAATCAACATCATGGAATGTCAGAAATCTCACCTCTAAATCAAACTCTGTTGCATATGTATCTGAGCGCCCTTGTCTTTTCACTGCCCCAGAGTTTGCTTCCACATAAATAACATCTCCAACTTCTACTCGTTCCTTCTGAAGAGTTTCATATATACTTGGATCTAGCTTCAACTGTTTTGTTCCTTTTGCTGTTCTTAGTCCAATTATGACATGACTTACAGTTTTGCCATACCCTGTAAAGAAAGAAAAATGTGTAATTACTACACTATCAATCAATTTCATAACTCCTGAACCGTACAGATTAATTTCATAACTCTGAACACTATCAGTTTTATAACTCTAGAAACTAAAGTTTTTAATCATCATCATTATTCATTTATTCCATGCACCAACAAAGGCATCAAGACTTAAAAAATGTAAAATGAAACCTTAAGAATAATAATTGGTTGCCTAAAGACTACTAAAGTACTCAACATCCAAAAAGAACTTGGTATTCCTAGCACTGAAGACAGAATACTTGACATCAATCCTATGGTATGACAGATACTTCTGCATAGTGATTCAGATAGTGTTGTCTCTCAAGAACTGTTAAATCATACATGCCAAGACACAAGCGATAACAGCCATCCACACGACAGTGTTTGGAGTATATAAATCATTCATGCTATGACACAAGTGATAACTGCAAACCACATGACAATGTATGGAGTACATAATTTTTATAAAATCAGGAAGCAGCACCATTTCCTGTCTTCCAAGCAAATATGTCCCTCTGACATCACTACACCTACTTATCCACTTAGGAATCTAATTACTTATAATCTCCTCCTTCAACTTTTAGCCAAAACCAATGCTCTTGAACATATACAGAAACTATGGACTGAAAATAACATAGCTCAGAGCATCTATACTGAAGGTTCTCATAACTCTATCACAAGGAGGGCAGGCAGTGCTGTCATTGTGATCAAGTGCAACAATAATAAATCAAAGAAAAAGTATGATTAAACGATTGGGTATCTACCCAACAAACTAAATTGTATGCCATACTTATAACTCTTGAACTGGTAGGAATCACAGCCACAGACAGTTTAATTATCTCACATTCTTTATCTTCACAACTTGCCCTTAACACCCTGTGTATGCATGTTGGTCTCTGAAGCAATAGGCAAATATTCAAACATTATTGCTTAAAGGATTCAAATAAAATTTTTGTGGAGTCCTCACACACAGGCTTCCATGACCATGATAAAGATGATGCTTTATCCAAACATGCAATTGGTAAAGGTTATATTGACAAGAACACTGGGTTGTACAATGGGTTGTCAATCAGAAGCCCCAAAACTGTAATTAGCAAGAAACCATCAGACCTCTTTAAAGCATTTAGAAAAGTATAGACAAGCACAAGGAGACACATTTTCCATCACAGAGACATGTTTAAAGTAAACATGTCTATGGAGAAAGTAATAGAATTAGCAGATTACACGGTTGTAACTGTTGACTAAAGCTAGGCTATAGGTACTACTAGCATTTTGGCCTACCTGGAGATGTTAATCAGGTGAATTGCAAAGATTGTGACCAAAGATTTAGACACAAACTAGAAATATAAGTCTTAGAATGTGAAAAATAGAGCCTTTTAGGGATAGGCCTAAAAAAACTGCAAGAAATGTCACAAACACTTATTGTTAATAACAAGATACCTGAAATTCAAATTTGTATCTACTTTTTGCATCTAGTCATTAAAAGTTACCTTGGAAAACTATGTCATGTATGTAATGAAGCATATACAATGAATCAACTTTACAACAACCTATGTAATATTAACCCACTGAGATCTGACTGAGATCCTTTATGACCTCTGTAATCTCTTTGCACTACCACTCACAGGATGAACACGAGTGCACAATAAGTTTGCCAGTGCCACTGGCACAAATCAAATCAAATGGTGGGGGGGAGTGGGATATTAATGGCCTAGTATGGTTAATAATGGCTTTAAGGCAACCCCCCCCACCCCAAAGAATAATGGGACTGAAAGGTTGTAGTGGGGTTAACTAGGACAATGTAGATTGTGGGTTTGTAATGGTTCATGAAGGTGACAGTGATAAGGAAATTTGGGGTATAACAATGATAACAAGAATAGTGAGGGGGTTCTGTGAAATAGCAATAGAGATGACAAAGGTAAGAGAAAGAAGGGACATGGCTAGTGATATGGATGACATATACAGTAAGCTAATGGACTGGAGGTTGTGGGTATCAATAAAGGTACGTGGTTGTGATAAAGGTGATAATGACAGTGGAAGGCTGAGGAGCAGTTAGGAATAGCAAGGACAAAAGGAGGTTGTAATGATGGGAATGATGCTGATGGGGGTTGGTGGGGACGACTACTGGTGATGACAGTGAAAGAGTGTCTAGTGACAGCAGTGATAATAATGATGGGGAAGAAATTGTGGGTCATGATGATGAGGTGACAAGAGTAGAAGGGGCTGCAATGTAATGATGAACTAAATTAAGATAGTAGAGGATTGCAAGGTAATGACAAGGACCAAAAAGATAGTGAAACTGGGGGGAAACATTTGTGGTTGTGATAGGATGACAATGGAAATAAGAGTAATGGGTTTTTGATAAAGGTGACTAAGATGAAGTGACAGGTTATACTGTGGTGCTTTAAGAAATGGGTAAGAGAGCTACTGATAGTAATGTAACTCTGAGGGAAATATCCATGTGCTTGCACCACTTTTACAATCTGACAAGACAAATCATTTAAATTCAGTCATGAACTTGCTAAGCATCAAACAACAATACAGCTGTTTAATTTTTCTTAGCTTTGACTGGTGTTTAAGTTGTGACTCAATGTGAATTATTAGTGAGGGTGCATTAACTATGTATACTTTCAAAAGGGTCTGTCACTGAAAACATGTAATATAGTGTAATCATTCATACTAGAATGAAAAACTGCAAACTGACATCAAACTTTCGTTCCATGGCATGAGTAGTATTCAGGGTCGGTCAGATATGTAAAGAACACAGATAACTGCAACACTGGCAAAAACATCCCATCAAAACTGCCTAAGTTGGGATTAGCAGTCAGGAATATACATGATGAATAGCAATGGAAAATTGAGCAAGAGAAACAGAGAATGAGCTTATTGTTAGTAAAACTGCTGCCCTATTATGAGGGCGTAATTTGATGTTTATGTATAAAACACACAAGTAACAAAAATTCATTTCTGAAATTTTGTTTTATATTTTCTCTGTAAAAGTAACTCCTAAATCAAAATTCATCACAGTATGCTTTTATTGTTCTTCAAATGTTTAAATAATAAGGTTAAACAAGTCAGATATCTGTATGAATCTTGTCCTGAAAATACTTAGGTTTATGCTTCAAACATCACCAAAACATGTTTTCAAGCACAGTACTTCCAAGGACATCTCTGGGCCAGGATGGGGATACCTACTCCCACATTCTCTCTCTCTCTCTCTCTCTCTCTCTCTCTCTCTCTCTCTCTCTCTCTCTCTCTCCCTACCTTCTTGTGGTGACCTCATTATGACACCCTTAGGGGTGAAACTGAAGGAAGGGGTAGGCATTGCCCAATTCCATCAAGGTAATCTAAAATTTTTAAATACAGACAAACACCTGAGGTGTGCTAGGACTTGTTAGTTTTTTTTTAAATTTTGGAACCACACAGCCTTTGGAAACAATGAACTGGAGTTGCCCTCTCCCAGTGGCCTGTCACCCTGCAGCCTGTCAAGGGTGAGGCACAAAAGGCAAAGAAGCTGCACTGGAATCTACCAGTTATGCCAAGGAGTAAAAGAGAAGAGCAAAAGAGAGTGATGGCTATAAATGAAAATGGATGACTAGTGTGAGTAAAAGGAGGGAGCTTGTGGAGAAGTTTAAGAGTTATAACTTGAACATGCTGGGGATAGGGGATACCCATCCCCTTGAGCAAAGTGCATAGAGTGAAGATGGAAATGATTACTTAATCGTTCAAACCACCTCACACCACGTATTGTCCTCAAACATTTCATTTCCAACGCATCCACCATCCTCTGTACTACCCTATCTATATAGCCCATGCCCCGGACAGGGGAGAAAGTGTACTTCTCACATATTCCTTGCATGTCTTAGAAGGCGACTAAAATGGGAGGGAGCAGGGGTCTGGAAATCCTCCTCAAACATTTTTCAATTTTCCAAAAGAAGGAATAGAGAAGGGGGCCAAGTGAGGATATTCCCTCTTTTCTTTGCGCTACCTTGCTAATGCAGGAAATGGTGAATATGTATGAAAAAAAAATTTATCTATCTATATCTATGATACCTATTCTAACTGGAACTCCTTCAAAGGTGTGGCCATGGCAACTGTCGCCATACCTAAAGAACTCCAGTGCTACGTTTTAGCCTTTAGTGCCTCATCTTTAACAGTTACTGTTACATGCAGGAAACTATTTACTATATAGTGACAAATAAAAAGTACTTTCTGAGAATCAGAGTACAGAATTACAAAGTATAAATGGATAATATAGAAACTAATGTTTCAAAAATCCTCATACATTATTGCATAGTGTTGTATAATATTCTGTAAGCAGAAGCTACATTACCATTATGATCCATAATCAAAATATTTCCAGCAGTTTCAAGTAAATACTTATCATATACTATCTTTACCTGTCTCTCTGCAGTGCCATAACTTCTTCTATTGTACCCCCAAACATTGATGCTCGGAAGATATGAAGACGTGCCAGATCAATTTCCTCCAATGTGGGTTTTCTCAATCGCTGTCTTTTTGCATTAACTGTAGTTCTCTCTAATCTTTTGATGCACACACCAGCATAGTGTGCTACCTGTAAATACACAATCAATAAAATTCAGATGTAATGAATGTGCAGCAGCAATTCTATTCTCACCATCTAAATTATCTTAATTGAAAAAGGTAGACCATTTAGGATCTCTTTCAAGATTTCTCTTAATACTGAATTGTATATTAAGTGCTAATTAACATTTACCTCTTTCAGCTCACACCACAACACAGTTTTAAATTCAGTTATGTCTTACAATTCTCAAGCATGCTCTGATAATATCCAGCTTTATAGTTGCATACACCAACACTACTTGTACATCTTTTCATATATGTTTGTTTTCTGTGCACATCCGTAACAAACCAGAACATCCAGGAATGGAATATTTCCAATGTCACTGATCACAATAAATCTCAGGCCACAGATTTCCTGGACATGAGTATGAAGTTTTTCTAAGGTCGTCTGATCTTCACATATGAATATGTCATAAGTATACCTATGGCATATAGACCCACATGAGGCCCATGGTCCTAATGAAGTCTCCCCATACATGCTGAAAGAATGTGCACAGACACTTTCAAGACCACTGGAAATATTGTTCAAGAAGTCATTATTAGACTATGCATTATGTTCTAAATTATAGGCAGGCAAAGGAGAGACTTTTGGATGTGATTGTGCTCAGAGGAAAAGCTGGTGGGATATTAAATATCATTTAGTGAAGGCAAGGGTGATGGTTAGTAGAGGTTAAAAAAAAAAATAAATAAAAGAGAAATGATATGACTATATGAGAGATTTGGCATGGCAAGGAATGCAAAGGGAATGAACTGTGGAGTGGTCGAGTGGGTAAATTGCACAACTTTGTGGTAGTCTGAGCATGTGGAAAGAATGCAAGATGGGAAGTTTACAAGAAGAGTGTATTATAGTAAGAATAAAGGGATTGGTGAAAGAGGAAGACCACCTGTGACATGGGGAAATAGAGTGGAGTTCTGGAGGGAGAGAAATGGAGAAGAATGTGTGAAATGGTGTATGCAAGGGAGGCATGTAGGGGCTAGGATAAAAGGAGATTCTTTTGTTGTGGTCACCCCCTTGTTGGGAGTTCCTGGATGGAATGGGCGTTAAAAATATAGAACACCACCAAGGAAAACACTTACTTGAATATGGATAGGCCACTTAGAGACATCAGGAAACATGGAGCAGTAAGCAGGATCACAATGTCGTGCAATGTAACCAGCCATGTAGGGACGAAATTTATCCGATGGGGGAAAGAATGCTAAACAAATGGCCAACAGTTCCCATCCTCGCCGTAAACTATCTCTGGAATGATGAAAACACAAAATAATTTTGCAAAATCCTGTATATGAATATACAGTTTACACTCAAATGAGGATAAAATTTTGGATTTCTTTTTCTTTAATAAAATAGTGATTTATGGTTGTTGGGAAGTTTATAATGTGTACAAACCACTAATCTCAAACTGAGGGAAAAGTAACTTTATTCATCTGTTGCAAATGTTTACATGAAGTCACAAAAGCTGAATTTGCACACATGCAATTTGCATTTTGCAACAAAAATACTGCTTTTCACCAAGCTAGGATTCACATTCACACAGTTAAACACAAGAAACATGTATGCAAATAATAACCATATATTTTACACGTCTGAAAGTGATTAATAAACATCAGCTCTTATTAGATATGGATAATCTTTTGCTGTGTTTATCCCCTTGATGGAGCTCCTAAAGGGAATGGGCATCTGAGATATAGATGGATAGATAGCAGAAAATGTCACAAAAGAATGACGTAAGTCTGGACTAGAGAAATTTCTTCATAATGGTATAGAGTAAAAGAAGATGACATACATCCAAACATTGACTCATGTGCTGGCAACCAGGAAGGGAAAGTGGTGCAGACCAGAGAAGGTTTCCATAAACAGCTAAACATTCCATGGCTCACTTGGGTAATTTTTTTGTATCTTACCTATGGTACGGGCTCAGCAGCTTGGCCTGCTGACCTCTTGGATACTACTGGAGTGACCACTAAATAAAGACATTGAAAAGTATCTAATGAAAGAACTTTTCTTTTTATACATGCTTGCCATTTCCCTCGTGAGTGTGGAAGAATCAAGAACAAATGAGTGAGCCTTAGCGGAAGAAATCTTCAATCGGCTGCTAATTCTGTTCCTTCTTTTGGAAACTACAACAGGCAGGGAGCTTTTTAATATATTTCTATTTTCAATATTTCAAATATTCTCCTCAGCCTTTTTTGCTAAATTAGATATTACTATCACACTTACCTTTTATGATTTTCTGTAGTCTGTCTGCAGATCTGAACAAAAAGTTCATCCCGAAGAGCAACTGTATTATAACACATGGTAACTATGTCTAACCCCACTGAATTAAGAGTCATTCCAGGTTTAGGTTTACGATCACTCATGTAGATTTGGACTAGCCTAAAAAGCTCACATGCTTGGTTTTTCACAGACTTGTCCAAAGTGGCTAACATTGGTTTTCGGATTGGATCCTGAAAATAAAAGTACTATAAGCACAGAACAGTAAAATATGGTACTAAATTTACTTCAATATGATTAGGAATATACACAGCATCAGCAGAGAGTTCTATAAACAAGTTAGATCTATATGTTAATGACAAAGACAAAATATCACTTCTCAATAATAAGTTTCTAATATGTAAAGGTACATACTCATTCCCAACTTATACACTCATTCCCAACTTAAACTTAGAAGATACATTTCTTACAATTTGGCACTTAAGCAAAATTCCTGTTATAGAAACCTGTTTGCCTAAAAACATCATTTTAATAACTGGAGATGCTTTCCAGTATAAGTCTCCCTCTTTTCCATTCCTGACATGCATACCCTCTATGTTACCCCTCCTCAATCATCCTCTCCTCTATGGGCAATCAGTGGATGTGGCTGGCTCCCTGAGCACTTCAGAAGCCTCATGAATATAGAGGGGATTCCTAAGCCAGGAAGTATGTAGTAATTCATTTACTTTTTGAATATAATCATACCATGATCAACTTCTATGCAAGAGTCCAGTGTTACCAAAGACCTCTGTACAGGCTCATGCAGCCCATGGCTTTGCTACTTCCAGTATCAGGGAAATGTAAACTCCTATGACACGAGACTTTCTTTGATACTGTACTCCTAATAATACACCTCCTTCAAACATGACTTTTCATTTGCAGTAACCTCTTGCAAGATGGGCCCAGTAACTTTGTCTTACACAACCTCCCTTTATCTCAGACAAATTTCAACATGATTAAGGTCCTATTATATACAGATGAACTCAAGATCACATTACTATGCTAGGACACCAAAATGGCAACATCAAACATGCAGCACTACACTACAAAACAGAACAGACTGTTAGCATCTCCACAGAAATCTTCAATCACTCTTTTACCCCCAAACAGACATGAATCCAGCTCACACCCTCCAGTCACCTTGAATGGACAATTGCTCCCTCTCAATAACACACCAACTATTCCATGCATCATGTATAATAATAATCCTGATAGATGGATTTGAACCAATACCATTCGTGTGGGAGCTGGGGCTTTGGAGCCCATAACATTGAAATGACTATTCAATTACTAGTAATCAAATACCCTTCATCTCACGTCAGTGAGCAATGGGGCCCTAAAACAATTTCACCCTTTGTCTTACTGGTATGAATTTCAATTCAAAAACAAGTGATACATGAATTCCTAAACACCAATCAGTGTTAAGCAACAATATCATTCACAAAAGGATTACAAACGCCAACAAATCAAGTGCAAATACAGTTACCTTTGTCCACGAAATCATGTCTATGACAGGAACCTTTTTCCGTAGGAGACCACGAGTATGAATGTTGAGATTTTCCTGAGCATACTTCTCCATAAGATTCTGCCCATCACCCCCACCACCGCCAGTGCTACTGTACCTCTCAAAGTCAGACTCTGAGGGAGGTTTCTTCATAAGAGAAAGTGCAGTCATACCCTGTAATGAAAAAGATGTATCTATTTCTTTTCTCGCATGCAGAATGGCTGCTCTCAGCACTGCTCAACACTGTGCTCGCTATAACGTCTTAATTGATTTATCATATCTAACACATAGCCTTTTGGTTCATTTACACAAATCCTCAACCCACATCCAGTGTGCTGTGCTGAATGTGGTCTTTCAAATATGAGCTTCTTAATTCATCATTTTGTACATGAATTGATTATTCAAGTGAAGCTGAAGTCTCCATTTAGCCTTTGCCTTCACACACAAAATTACTTCAATATACATTATCAAAACACATTCCTCTACCATAATTTCTATTCTTTAACAAGTCTTCTATTACATATGTCCTTCTCTTTCACATTCCACTTATTTTTATACCTTCAACTATATATGAATTTTCTTCACAAACCCATCATCTGCCAGAAGTTTTTCATAGCTAAACCAGCCTAACATACTTCTGTCTGTGCATCAAACAAGCAATTTCTGAACAAATCTTTCTTAAATTCTTATTCCAATATATCCTCCCATTTCAGGTCTATCTGGACCTACAATAACAAAGATTTCACATCCCTTATCTAGAGTCAAAAACAAACACATTATACTACACACCCTATTCTTATATTCATCCCACTCACAATAGTTCTCACTGCACTGACAATTTTCCTCCTATCCTAACTATTTTTGTTTAATATTACTGACAAATACGTATCTTATTAGCAAATTCTAATTCTCCATTCAAACCAAGGTACAGCAACAATTCCACTCTTGCTCAAAAACAAGAATCTTGCTCTTACATTTATTAAAATAGCCCCCTCTTAAATGCATCTGGTTCTCTACAAGGAAGCTTAGTTCACAAATGAACTGTAGGAAAAGACAACTTAAAATCCCTTTTAAGGGATATCTGCAGTTGGATAACTCAAGAGCACATATATTTCAAACTGGAACAAAAACACTTATAAAGTTCTAGTTCTTATATGAGTTATGACCATCATCAATAATCACTGATAAAATGCAGACATGCACCAAGCAGAGAACACTACAACACAGGTCACTGACCTGAGGTGGGCGATGTAGAGAGCCAGTGACAGGGTTGGTGGTTAGAGTAGAGTCCATCATGTTTGGGATGGAGATAGACAATGGACGGTTACCCAACTGGCCAGCGTTGCAGCTGCCATCACGATTACTTAGCTGATGAGCAATACAAATCATGTAAAAACAATGTAGGACTACAATTTCATTGTATATCATTATTTGTACTAAGCTTTTATGTTACAGTACAACAGAATATGCTGTTTCTTGTCTCAGCATAAACTTTTCACAGGACTATTTCTTTACACAACAAAACTGGATATGCATTCTGCAACAAGAGATTTACTTTTCTACTTAGAGACAAATTACGTCCAATATCAAACATGACCAAGCAGTTCAGATCATATTCTAAATAAAATAATTTGAAAACCAATCTGTCTACACTAAGTAATTAAAGGTGATGTTTCTAAATTCACAAAAGTTTACTCTGCTGATCTGACTGTTCTGAAACATTCTCAAGATAATGTTTTGGGAAAAAAAAATCCTCCTAAAGTTAGTAGTCATATACAAAAATCAATGTGCATGAAGATGTTATATGAAACCAGAGTAACAACTACATGTGAATACATTTGGAGAGACGTTGAAAACCAGTGAGAAAATTCAAAAAGTAAATGATTAAATTTCTCAAATTAATATCTTAAGAATTTTATTGTCATACTGATACTTCCCTCACTTCCTCACTCTCTCTATCTATCCTTTTTCCTCTTTTCCCTCATATGATTCACCACTCTCCAATTCACTCACATCCTCTCCCATATGTCTTGTATTCTCTCCAATTCTCCTCTAATCCTTTTCATCACTCCTCTTATAAACTACCTTCCATCCTATCCTTTTCCACTCCAATATCTCACATTCCTTGTATATTCTCATCTTTACCCTCCCTCCTTCCCCATACATCTTTCATTTAATTTGTCAATCAGTCTCTCCATTTTTTCCTCCCTCTATCCCACACTCTTATTCTCCCTCAAATCTTTCATACTTCTACTTCTGTCTATTCACACCATTTCTAGCCATTTGCAGAGGCTTCTGTCACATTTATCTCTTCTTCAAATTTACCTTTCTTCTCTGTTCTCCATCACTGCCTACCTTACTGAAACACACTCTGCCTTTGGAATTTTTAAATATAAGCACAATAATAATGAAAACTTTTTTTTTCTAAAATGTGTTTTTACTAGTTCATGTTATTCGTTTATCTATAACAATACATAATGGAGAGATGAATGAAACTAGGAAAGACAGAACTGAATCTTGTGGGGACCTTCATGAGCTAAATACAGGTACAACATCCAGGACTTTTTAATATTTTTCCAGATTTCATTGTGCATTTGAAAAATACATGGAAAAAATCTAACTAGCTATCCTTCATGAATGTTTGGTCTAAGCTAGGGGTTCTTAACCTTTTCATATATGTGGTCCACTTACAAACCCCTGCTGTGTCAATGGATCACCTTCAGCATATATCCAGTATCATATCGGGTCTGCAATCACAATCAAGTACATATAACACCACTAACTCTTATTAGAGACAGTACTCAAGGTAAAATTTATCAATTCATTTACTGATTTATATCAATCCACCTGCAGACCACTGGGAAATAGTCCATGAACCAGTGATGTTCCAATGACCTCAGGTTAAGATCCTTTGGTCTATGCTATCTCACCAGTAAAATGGTACACTTGTTTTAAGTTTCTCATTCTAGGAACATGCACAAAATGAACAAGAATAACAAAGAAATGCATACAAGTATATATTTTATTCTGACAACACCTTGGTAAAAATTTCCTGATTTCTGAGCTTTCTAAAAATCTGAAGTCCAGATTTATGATGTTGTACCTGTATCTCACAAACAGGCTAGAAACAGTGTCAGTACTTAAGACTGTAAAAAAGCAGCTCTCTACTCACTGTTCTTTGCTTCCTCTATATAACAATAAGAAAATGTAAGTTTTAATAACTATCTGCAAATTCTATGAAAATCTATAAAGACAATACAAGCTTAAGGTATACCATTTCTCACAAAGATAGCATTCATTCTGTCACAAAACAGTACCAAACAAACCTCACTCTTCTCCAGTATTGGAGAGTACAAAGGCTGATGATTTGGAGTATCTTTCTTTCTCCGTAAAGATGCATGCTGAGTGTCTAATGGTAAACTATTAGGTGGCAATGGTGTTGTGATAACTGTGGTAGGGGTGACACTGGTGATGATTGGTCGAGGAGTTGATGGTGTGAAAGTCTGAGCAGAGCTTCCTGGTGTTCCAGTACTTGCAAGGGCAATTGTTGAGGCTGGTGAAACTCTTGATTCCTTGGCACTATCTGGAATATCTTCCTCTCCTTCTGTAGTTTCATAAAAAAAAACGTCCCAAATCAGTAATGAAAGCATTACTTGTTCAAATAATTTCTGTTTTCCTTAATCAACACATACTTAGTCTATGGAAAGAATTTCATGCTCTTAATATACGTTTTGCTTGGAGAACTGTTAACTAGCTTTACAGCTTTGGAACCAGTCAAAGGAAAGTTACAACTTACTCAAATAAAATATGTTACCTTATACATCATGGTAATAAAAAAACTTCTCTCTTTCATACTTATTCACAATTTCCTGAATCAACAATGAAAAGACAGGAACAGAAAAGAAAGGTCTCATCCATTCTGTTGCAGCTATGTATAAAAAACCTAAAATGGAAACCTCTATCCACAAGCAGGTCCCACAACTTTTCTATGGCTTCCCCCAGTTATTTAATATGTCCTGATTTGACCTATTGATAACACAACACCCCCTGTATACATCATTCCTATTCACTCCATCCTGATCACAACTTTTACTCTCCTGTATGTTCAAGACATTTATATTCAAAAATTTCATATCTCTTTTAATTTAAAAAAGCTGCCAAGGGCTCCTGTAGAGTGATAACCCTTAAAGCATCATACTGCAATATGTGCAAATATTATTTTCCATTAATGGCAAAATATTATGACTTAATACAGACAAGCTCTGTTGCAAAAAGACTTCTTTTATCCATTCCTACAGTTACAGCAAACTCAAGGAAGCTACCAGTGTTATCTGACTTGTCCCCTAGGAGCTGGTGCATACTTGATGCAGTCTTCAGGGTCTTCATCCCACAACTTAAGCTGGGCCCATGTTGTTAGACATGGTCACTGGTCAACCAAACTGTTGGATGCCACAGCCCTCAGGCCTAAGTAGCCCTGACAGTTTGGCTCTTTGGCTCTGGTATGACATGTATTGTACTTCTCCCATCTTCCCTACCTTTTCTTTATCTTCCTTCTTTGTGTGACAAGCTAATGCTTTTAATTGGCTTAAGTATTGTCATATCATTCAAACTTCACTGGGGTTTCTTTTCATATTAGTTTTGGTTGTACAATTCAACTCAATTGATATACAGGCATGCAAATCATACATAATTACATAATCATGCAAGCACTTAACAGAATGTATTAATGTACTGCATTCATTATTACATGCTCATGCCTGTCTTTTAATGTATGCATGATGATTTGTGTGGTTATGTATATGTATGGAACAAACAATTCAAGTGAATATTCTCACCAGGTTTACTCTTGTTCTTCCAACTATAAGGCATGAAGAACTGAGCATACATCTCATCATCTGCTAGGTAGTTCACATCTTCAAGGTACTCCTAAAATTAAATAAATAAATAAATAGTAATAAAAATATTAATAATAATGACAAAAATGATCATTCTGCAATGTGGCTTTTTCAATACTTAAGAGTTTTGCACACATTTTCCACAAATCTTTAATTCTTTAAAAGATCATGACATTTATACTGGAACCTCTTCAAATCAAAAATCTTCCTGTTCTTCAAACAAATCTTCTTCATCTTAACCTTAACATACTCATCTAAGCCCTACATATAATTTTCCTCAACTTACAACTTATGAATCACTTAAGTACTTGTGCAGTCACTTGCATCCTTACTATCTATCTATCCATATCTTTGACACCCATTATCTTAAGAAACTCCCCTCAAGGGGGTGGCTATGGCTAAAATGTCTCCACTTATCCCTGTCCTTACATGGCTCCCTTGCAACACCATTCCATGCATTCTTCCTCCATTTCTCTTTCTCCAGTATTCTTCAACTCTATTTCTCCATGTCACATGTGGCCTTCCT
>JAUUDZ010422152.1:0-14279 GCA_032361705.1 Panulirus versicolor | reverse complement strand
TAGACTGTATGTAACATCTTACCTAAACACCATCGAAATTCAGACTACAACATCTGCTGCTGTTGACCACTTGTGTGCTCAGATTATCACAGAATCTCTCAAACTTTACATAATCGTCGTTTATAGAAGCCCTGGTCAGCCAGCAGATACTGATTCCGTCATGTACGAGAGTTTACAACGAGCAATACAGGATAAAGACTCGATCATTCTTAAGGATCTTAATCTTCCAGAAATCAACTGGCAAACTATCTCAGGTGTGAAAATAAATCTGCCAGATTTATCAACTTTGTCGAAGACAATTTTCTCTACCAAACCGTCACCGAGCAGAAGAGGAAAGCTAATATACTTGATTTAGTTGTTGGATCCAGAAGTTCTTAGTAACTAATACCCTTACTGGAGAACATCTATGCACTTGTGACCACAACAGAATCAAGGTTCGACGTAAATATTAGAACCAACTCCCCTAAAATCAGGGCTATTATCCCTAACTTTGAAAGGGTTGAGCGACGCATTAAAGAGTATTACTCTCGTTGGTTCATGCTCAGAGGAATTGTAGGCCAGTTTTGAGCGCCAGTTTCTGCACCATCAATTCGCATTCATTCCCATGCACGACAGAAGCAATTCAACCAACAACAAGCCTGAAAGGTCCTCCCAAGACATTGCAAGATCTACATGGCGCAGAAATAAACTTTATGATCTTAAGGAATTGCAACGCAGTATAACGCAGTCAGAAGACAAGTGAGAGTTCTTATCAAAACTACCATGAAAGAATACCAGGTGAATATTGCAAGAGATGTTGATAGAGATCCTAAAAGATTTTACAGATATATCAATAATGAGAAACATATAAGGAATGGAATAGGACCCTCAATAAACGAGAATGAGGAACCCATTGAGAACGGTAAACGCTGAGCAACAACCCTGAACAAGTTACTTAGTTCTGTTTTTACGCTTGAAAATAACGACATGAATTTTGAGACAGTGACGAATAGCAGTCACGCGATACTCGAACTTACCATCACAGTTAGAGAAGTACTAACACAGATAGATAAGTTGAAGCCTAATGAAAGTCCAGGTCCTGATCGTTTCTGTCCACGAATAATCACAAATGTCAAACACGGAATTAGCGGATCGTAAACCCATATTTTAGATAAATCTCTTCAGGTTGGAATAGTCCCACATGACTGGAGATTAGCAGACGTTACCCCTATACATAAAAAGGGAAGCCGCGAATTTTCTGGTAATTACCGTTCTATTAGCCTCACATTAATCATATGTAATTTTTTGGCGTCGATTGATAGAGATAAAATCGTAGCCTACCTGGAACAACACAGATCATGTCTTGCAAACCTCTGTGAACTTTATCATACATTATTCAGTTCCACGACAAGACAAAAGCTATAGATATGATATTTCTGGACTTCCAGAAAACATTCGACAAAGTCCCCCACGTTAGATTGATTTACAGAGTCTGGGCCCAGGGGATTACTGATTGCGTAGGAAATTGGACAGAAGCCTGATTACGTGATAGGAGGCAGAAGGTCTTAATGAATGGTGAATCATCACCGTGGTCACCCGTTACTAGCGGAGTCCCCCAGGGATCCGTTTCTGGGCCCTTACTTTCATAATTTATATTAACGATATTGACGTAGTGCTTGATAACCTAGTCTTCAAATTTGCAGATGACACAAAGATGGGCAGTGCTATATCAACTGGAGAGGATAAGTTGAGATTACAAGAGGATCTAGATAAAATCGCTGAATAGTCTAGCAAATGGTAAATGCCATTGAACGTCTATAGTTGTCACTGTTACAAGTAGGAAACCTAAGCCAAAAATTTGATTATAAACTGATGGGTCACATGATAATGTACACCACTAGTATGAGAGATATAGGAGTCACTGTCTCCAATAACTTTGAATTCTATCAGCAATGCAAAGAAGCTGCCAAGAGAGCAAATAGGATATTAGAATCTATAAACAGAAACTTTACGTACAAAACCACACCTCGGATATGCAGTGCAGTTTTGACACCCCCCCCCCACACACACACACACACACATACACACACACACACACACACACACACACACACACACACACACACCTAAGTAAGAACATGCTTAAAGTGGAAGCAGTGCAGCGAAGAGCAACTTAGTTGATTCCTTGCTTGCGTGATAAACCATGAGAGGAAAGACTGCGAAGATTAAACTTGTTCTTCCTATGCAAGGAGCGCCTCCAGGGATTATTGATAAAATGTTTCAATATTGAACATTTCTTTATAGCAGCACCAGCATTACCGACGACAGGAGATGGATTAAGACCTGAGTTCACAGAGTTAATCTGGATTGTACGAAAAATTTCTTTACCAACGACAATATTGATCAATGTAATAAGCTCTCTGAAAATGTTGTTCAGAACAACACCCTTGATATCTTCAAAATTAGGCTTGACCATCACTTGTCACTCCCGGGTATTGGATAATTCATTTAATGTCATCATAACGCAGTGGTATACTATGCTACCTTCTCAACCACTGATTTCTTCCTGGCCAGGCTGTGGTAACATACCAACATTGATTAACCTTGTCACCTGTTTTGAGAGAGCAATTAAGAATTATTGTATCATTTTCTAACATCAGGAATGATATAGTCATGGTAAGTCGAGAGGTTGGAGCTCAAGTTCATCCTTAGTATTGTCTTTATAAGAAAAAGTTAAGGGATGCATGTCGTTGGTGATGAGATGCATGACATATCATTTTCATTCTACTTTTTGAGTTTCCTATAAATATTTCCTTCAAGCTTATTAGTTCTGCAAGATATTCTTCTGCCTGTTTTCCTGCCGACGTGTGCCGGAGGGAGTGGAGAATGGGGAGTGGAGGGAGTGGAGGGTGGAGGGCGGGGAGTGGAGGGAGTGCTGGATGGAGGGTGGGGAGTGGAGGGAATGGAGGTTGGGGAGAGAGCCTGTGCTTTGCTATATTTTCTTCTGCTGCTTAAATTTTTTTCCGTTTTATATTGTTAAGGCCAGACCACTTCGACTGGACTGGACTCTCTCTCTCTGTCTCTCTCTTTCTGAAGAACAACTGAACTTTCCATAAGGTTTACACACACACTTTCCTAGTTATATTCTTCCTGTCATTATCATTTCCACATCACTCTTGGTTACTTCCTTTCTCCCCTTATGTTTACCTTGTACATATGATCTACTGTGATAGTCAGTCCCTTTGGCAGACATATCTTCCAGATGCAAAAACAATCTAACCGTTCGTGTCTTTACTTTCACAACAACAAATCATCTCTATGTCCTATTGTCTCATTTTAGTGTCCTTTTTATGCCAGTCGAAGAACATCTACTTTCACCATTTTCTATGTAGCATTTGCTACTGCCAATCATAATGTCACTCCCAGCACCAGGGTAAACTGACCAATACTTCTAACCGCATCTGCTTACATGTGAACCCTGTATACACCCACCTCTTATAACGTATGACGGTTACTAACTAACTTTACAACATCATCTCTTATATCACCTCAAAATCCACCCATTTATTCCTGATTGTTCCACCATTGTCCTACACTTTTGTTCATCCCTTCACCCGTCCTGACCTACGTCCTCTCCTCTCTGCTAGCTAGATCTGTACATTCTCACACATTTCAGAGACCCTTCGTATTAATTCCGTCATTTCATTAATCCTCTTTCAATGTTGCACGTCAACTATTTCACTCTTCCAAAATTTTCTCAGTCATTTTTTCTACATACATTTACCACAAAGATATGTCCCTTATGCTCTGTTTCCATCAAACACATTACTTTCTATCTAGAACACCCAACATTTGCCACCTTATCATCGAACACGGACAACAGTCCTTAGAAATGTACTCACTCCCTCTCCTCGGGGTTGCGCAACGCATTCAAGAGCCTCACCCTTGCTGGATCACGTACAGAGGAAGTATGGGCCAGTTTTAAGAGTTTGTTTATGGACCATCAAATTACATTAATTCCCAAGCACGACAGAAACAATTAAACCCACATCAAGCCTGAATGATGTTCCCTAGATACTGCAACAGAAATAAACTCTTGAAGTCTAAGAAATCAGACAATGACCCAAATATTGCAACACAGGAATAGTTTGAAAGGTCAAACGCGAAATTATCAAACCTTTAACTTATATTTTCGATAAATCTCTTCAGGTTGGAATAGTCCCACAGGACTGGAGATTAGCAGACGTTACTCCTATATACAAAAAGGGAAGCCGCAAATTTTCTGGTAATTACCGTCCTACTAGCCTCACATAAATTATATGTAAACTTCTGAAGTGATTATTAGGGAGAAAAATCTTAGCCTTCCCGGAACAACAAGTGAGTCTGATCAATAATGCACAACATGGTTTTAGGAGGCGCACATGACGCCTTACAAACGTTCTCAAATTTTATCATTAATCATTCAATAACCACAAGACATAACAATAGATATCATATATCTGAACTTCAAGAAAGTATTCGATAAAGTCCTCCATGTTAAACTGATGCATAAAGTCCAGACCTTAGGGATTGATAGTTGCATCGGAAATTGGACAGAAGCCTGGTGAGGTGATAGGAGGCAGAAGGTCTTAATGAATGGTGAATCATCACCGTGGTCACCCGTTACTAGCGGGGTCCCCCAGGGATCCGTACTTGGGCCTATTCTTTTCATCATTATGTCAACGATACTGATGTAGGCCTGAATAACTTAGTGTCCAAATTTGCAGATGAAGCAATGATCGGCAACACCAAATTAACTAGGAAGATAGGCTATCATCACAAGAAGATCCACATAAAATCGCTAAATGATTCAGAAAATGGCAAACGCCATTGAACGTAATAAATTTCAGCTACTACAAGCAGGAAACCTCAGAAAAAATTCGATTATGAGCTGATGGGCTACAAATAAAGGACACCACTATTGCGAGAGATCTAGGGTTCACTGTCTCCACTAATTCTCCCAGCATTATGATGAAGCTGCCAAGAAAGTAAAAAACTTTACATATAAGAGGGAAGATGTGATATTGCCATTATACATAAATCTACCTCAACCACGCTTAGAAGCTTGGAGTAAAGTTCCAGGAAATGTTGTTCAGAGCAACACCATAAATGTCTTCAAAATCAGACTTGATCATCACTTGTTATTCTCCGGTATTGGATTATTCATTCAATCAGTAATCATAACGTAGTGGCATGTCATGCTATCTTCTTAACTACTGATCTCTTCCTGGCCAGACTGAGCTAACTTACTAAATTCAATCAACTCATGTCACCTGCTTTAAGACAGTGAGTAAGAATTATTGTATCATTGTTCAACACCAGGAATAATGTAGACATGGCATGTCTAGAGGCTGGAAGTCTGGTCTATTCTTACTATTGCTGGTGATGGGGTGCATGACATATTCATGTTCATTCTACCTTATGACTTTCCTATAGAAATTTCCTTCAGGAATGTTTATCCTGCAAGGTATTTCTTTCTACCTGTTTTCTGGCCGATTTTTTGCCGAAAAAAACTGAGGGTAGGGAGAGAGCCTTTGCTTGGCTATCCTTTTCTTCTACTGCCAGTAAAGGGACTGTATTTTCTGTTGAATAATGGTAAGGTCAGACCACCTCGCTTGGACCTTGATTCTGTGTATTCTGTGTATCTATGTAAATCCTCTTTATCTCATCTCTGGCTCTTACCATTTCCCCATTTGCTCCCTTCATTGATGCTCCCATTTTTTTTTTTTTGCACTATCATTCCCTTTTCAAACATTTTCTTGTTCTCCTTGAAGTTTGCTGATGCTGGCTTACCCCAACCCTCATATGTCCCCTTTTTCAGCCTTGCACCTTCCTCTTGATCTTCTGACACATTCCGTTTATACGTTTCCTAATCACTCGCACTCCTTCCCTGCAAATAAAGTCCATACAGTTGTCATGTCTCTTTTACCAGCAACTTACTTTTCTTATCTCATCACTCACTACACTTCTTCACATGCTTATCTCCCACCTTCTGCATGACAAGCACGTGTAAGCAGGGCTTCCCTAAATATCTTCCATTCCTCGACCACTCTCCTAGCCTCATTTACTCTCGACTTTTGACACGCTACACTTATTATCTCTTCACACAAGCCTCTTTTCTAAGCTCATTCACATTTATCATCCTCTTCCCATTCATATCACTTCCTCTTTTACTAAAGGCTTTACAAATCTTCACCCTCGCCATCACTATGTAGTGTTCAAACATCCCACAAGCTGTCTCTCTCAATGCATTTACATCATAGAGCCGCTCTCTTGCACGCCTGTTAACCAGTACATAATCCAGTAATGCCCACCTACCATATCCCCAACTCACTCATGTTTACCTACGTATGTCCCTCATTGTCAAACAGGTAGTCTCAGTCACCAGTCCTGTTTTCTCCTCATCAGGTATATGTACGTGCGGCCTCCAGATGGGACCTGGGGTCTTAAGTACGACAATGGTTCCTGGTCGGGCATGGTGGGTATGGTGAGTAGGAAGGTAAGTGTAGTGTAGCAGGAAACCAAGCAGAACGATGGTTCCTGGTCCTACATGGTGGGTATGGTGAGTAAGGGAAGTAATAGTAGTTGGTCATGGTTCATCATGGTGGGTATGGTGAGTAGGGAGATAGATATCATAGGGAACCAAGACAATATCATGAACCTGGTGAGCAGGGATGTAAGTGTCGTGGAACATTAAGGAGGTAAAGAGTGCTAGTCCAGCTGGATGGATGTGGTGAGAACTGAGGGTAGTGCCGAGCAGAACCATTGGTTACTGAGACGGCAGGGTGGGTGTATTAAGGATGCACGTTAGTGAGTATAATACGGAATCAAATTGGGGCACCTAGCAGGATGCTGTGTTCCGCTGTACTGGGGCACCTAGCAGGATGCTGTGTTCCGCTGTACTGGGGCACCTAGCAGGATGCTGTGTTCCGTTGTACTGGGGCAACAAGCAGGACACCAATTAGGATGCTGGGCTCTGCCGTACTGAGACACCAAACAAGATTATGTACTCTGTTGTACTGTGGGTACCAAGCAGGACAATTGACTTTGCTTTACTGTCCGTTGTGCTGGGGAACCAAGCAGGACAGTGAGCTCTACCGTACTGGCATACTAAGCAGGATGATTGACTCTGCTTTACTGGGGTACTTAGCAGGATAATGGGCTCTGCTGCACTGCTGCTCCAAGCAGGATGATGGCCTCTGCTCCACAAATTATTTTGGTCTTCAAGAAAACGTTGCTCTGTTTCAGGTTCCTCGAATCCACAACTTTCTAATGCCTACACTAGAGGGATGATCATTGTTCCTCAATTTATTTACATCTAATTTTTCAAACAACACTTACCTATCGTATGAGTAGTAAGAGTAAGAGAGCAAGTACATATCCACTCTATATATCTAACATACTGATTTAAGCTCTCCCGTCATATTCTGACTCTTGCCAAGTCTCTCTCTTACACTCATTTCCAACTTGACCAACCCTCCACACGCCACATAATGTCCTAAAGCATGTTATTTTCTAAACATCCGCACTCTTCCGTTGTTTTGTACTCATGGATCAAGACTTACACCCACCCGCAAAGCACCGATGGGACCAATATACTATTAGACATACATACCTTTGCCCTCGCGTACAGCAATTTTTCTATCCACATACTCCTCAATGCACCCTATTCATTTACCCCCTCACCCATCCGATTGATCACTTCACCTCCCTTAGTTCCGTCCTTTGCCCCGTTCTCTTCAAGATGTCTAAAACGTTCCATTTCTTACTTATAAGTTTCTCCAATGAAAACTTACTCAAACAGTATCCCTCGATCCCCTTCTAAATCTTGTCACCTTACTTTTATTCTCGTTAGCTCTCAGCTCCTTCCACTGACACACTCTCCTAAACTCAGACATCGGTTCCTGCAGTATTTTACTCGAGTATGCCACAATAAACCGTGTCATCAGCAAACAGTAGCTGATATTTCGGTTAGTCTTACCAACCCCCCAACATACTGCACACCAGACCCTCCCTCCGAAACCCTATGAATATATTAAACAGCCATACTAGCATTACTCATCCTTGACAGAGATGCACCTTCACTTGAACCACTCACTTTCCTCTCCTCCTACTCATTCCCACGCCTTACTATTCCGATAAAAATCCTAGTTTTATGCCAAGTTTCTTTATACAACATACATACGTAGCACCTTCCACAATGTATCTCTATCATCCTTATCATAGGTGTTCTCCAGCTTCATAAATGTTACGTACAAATCTCTCTCTTTCTCCAACTACTTTTCACAAAAATTCATTATAGGAGACACTGCCACACTATAAGCCACATTGCTCCTCCCCAGTCTGATGTTTCGTGCCTACCACCAACCTAACGGTAACCATTTTCCACACAGTTCACGATGCATATTCACCAGACTTTTTCCTCTGTAATTTGAGTATTCACTTTTGTTCTTCTTGTACACCTCTCAAATATTCGCACTCCTTTTCTGAAGGGATCGTTCATACATCTCTCTTTTTTCTTTCACAAGCAACTTTACTGCCTGCTCCCACCACTGACCAGCGTTTCATACAGTTCCACATACCACCTTTCGCGTAAAACACTTCTTTCGCACATTCCTCGCCCAACCTCCTAATTCCGTTTCCACTCACAGTATGACATTCTCCGCCAAGTCTCTCACTGTATCTTCTCACACAAGCCTCTTTACCAAGTTCTTTCACTTTCACCACCTTTTTCCCACCCACATCATTTCCTATTTTCCTGAAGCCTCGTATACACATTTCAACAGTCGCTCCTACCAAGAATGGATCACACGTCTCATCAGTTTTACTTCAAACTGTCCCTCCTGTGCAAACCTGCCAATTACACCTTAATGCAGTAATGTCCTTTATCCCCAGCCACACTCACCTACGTAAGAACCTTTTCTGTATACCAAAAATTTCCAGTTATCAGTCCTGTCTCAGAACTGTTGTTACTAAATACAGGTAAGCTTCATCACCTGGATTGTTACCTAAAAGACTCTTAAAAGAATTTGCTTGTGAAATAATTGTTCTTTTATCATCCTCTGTGAGATAATTGTTCATTCATCATCGTCTGTGAGATAATTGTTCATTCATTACTTCCTCTGTGAGATAATTGTTTGTTTATCATCCTCTGTGAGAAAGTTGATGTTACTCATAGAATGACCCTCACAACGCAAAAACCTTAAATGATCCTAAGCGTCATGGTGTCACTGTCAAAATGACAGGCAACTCCCATAAATGTGAGGTTAGGTTTATGTTACCACCAAAACTGACCCACTGTTCCTCCACGGTCAGTATTACATGGATGTAACTTACCCAAGATAGTGCATAACTGTGAGGTGTGCACATTTACTCAGCCCTCAGTTGGCATGATCACGTTGAACATATGGTCACGGAAACAAACATGTTTAATGTGTCCCGAGCAGGACAGTTTGGTTTTAGTAAGGAAACAACGTTTACATTATACAGTTGGATCATACGTGCCACATTCCAAGAATATGCAGTCCCTGTATGGCACTCTGGCTTGGCTCACGCACAACACACGCACCTCGAACACCTACAGAAACGATGTTTCAAAGTTATCTTAGGTGGTCAGTGCACAAATTATGAAACTACTTTAGCAAGCTTAAACTCCCTGTCATTATACGAGACATAAACTAACAATACGATTTTGAAAAAATCTAAAAACTCAAAAACATTGCAACCTGCTACCACAAACACTGTAACCTGCTACTGCAAACACTGTAACCTAACTTACTACCACAGGCACTGTAATCTAACTTACTACCACAAGCACTGTAACTTACTACCACCAACACTGTAACCTGCTACCACAAACACTGTAACCTAACTTACTACCACAAGCACTGTAACTTACTACCACAAACACTGTAACCTAACTTACTACCACAAACACTGTAACTTGCTACCACAAACACTGTAACCTGCTACCACAAACATTGTATAACGTACATTGCTGAGAGAAGAATTAGATCATTATTGCAGTCTGTAAGATGTAGAACCATACATTGTCTAAATTCAAGTATATCATAGATGGTTAGAAAACTTAATGCTAAGATTCTTTTTCTTTTGATATTCGCCTTTGCTGTTTTTAACTTTTAACTATCATTTTTTAACTTTTATTTTTCTTTACTTGTTTTTGTACTGTATGATATTCATGAATATTTGTAATCAATCATACTGTAAATGATTTGTGTTAGAGGTAGAAATATTGGAGCCAAGACATTATGCTCTGTAGTGTACCATATTGTATGTAATCTTCTTGGATTAGGATACGACTCATCATCATCATTTACCATTGCACCTTCCTTTGCATCAAAATTTCTGACTCACTCATTTAGCTCCTTCCAAAAGACTTACCTCTCTTCCAGACTGCTCTTGATATCTGGTATGTAAGCACTTACATTCACCCACCTCTGGTATTCTACTTTCATATCACCGAAATCATTCTGGAAGTAAATATGAAAATTCTTAATACCTGCATCAAAATGTCTGTTACTTTTGTTTCTATGGTAAATAGTTCAAGTTTCATTGGTTATGTTTCTCAGTTTGGGAATCATCATGGACGTAGAGCGCCGCTGTACTGCATCCATAATGTTTAGGAATTAATTCAGACAGGGTCATCATGTGGAGACGAACTAGTGCATTATCAAGACGAGAATTACTTTCTTACACATAAATTCGAATGTCTTTATGGTTACTACAGTTCTATTCGCCTTTCGATTACTTCTGATACTACTCACTTGACATAAGACCACGAGAGGCTATTTTGCCTCAGTCCTTTTCCTCATTTACTTTTTGTATTTCATAGGAACTCCTACCGCAACTTGCCACCTCATTTCAACCATCCAAGAGTAAAACTATGCACTAACCGTCAGTGAGGCTCAGTTGCTACCGTGTGACCAGCCCATCAATTGGTTTGTGTCAACTTGCAGATGTAGATGCTCAATTTCTGTTGAAGCTCCTTTCACCAGCTGAACGTCGACTGTGAATATGGATATCGTACTACTCAGCCCGTTATCAGGGTCATTTATATATATGAGAAAAATAACAGTGCCAAATCCGATACCTGAGGCACACCACTTGTTGTATTTGACACTTTGAGGTTGGATCGTCTATCATTTGTTTGAATCAAATTACCCAGTTTCTCGACAGGTGAAGTACAACCACCTCTGCTTGCTTGTCTGTTCCTTTTCTGTTTAAGAATCAAAACTTTTCCTTCACCTTGGAGTTATGTATTGATACATCCCACCCCTAAGAAGGTTGACCATTCTAACCCTTCTAACTATCGTTCTATTGCTTTGAGGTCTACCATATCCAAAGCCTTTGAATTCCTCCTCAACACCCACATACTTAGACACCTCGAAACTCAGTTTTCTCCCTGATCAATTCTCAGATGATATTCTTTCCTCTCTTACTAATTTCTGGTCATCATCTCTGAAAGATTTTAGGGAGTCATATGTAGTTGCCCATGACATATCGAGAGAGTTTTGACAGGATGTGGCATCGGGTTCTCTCCTCTAAGCTCCCCTCTTTTGGCTCCCCTCCCTCACTTTGCTCCTTCATATCTAGCTTCCTCTCCGGCCGATCTGTCTGTGTGACTGATTATGGATCAGCCTTCCCCCATATTCCATCAACAGCGGCGTCCCTCAAAGTTTTGTCTTGTCCCCTACAGTTTTCTTCCTTTTTTTTCAACGATTTCCTCTTCACTCACACGCTGACGACTCAGCACTGCATTTATCCATGTCCTTCATTTCTGTTCCTTTTTCTCTCGCTCGATCTGCATCTCGTCTTTAAGCAGCTTTCTCAATAAGCTCAGACTTGGATAGGATACCTCAGTGGGGTAGACAATATCTAGTTAGGTTTAATGCCTCCAAGACCCAGTATCTACCCTTTTATCGATCGAAAACTCACAACTCTCGTCTCTCTTTTGACGGTTCTGTAATTCCACTCCCTTGATTCACTGAGCATACTTGGTATTAATGTAACATACACTCTTTCTTGGAAATCCCACATTACGGGAATAACTAAGTCTGGGTGTACTGTTTCGATGTCGAAACTTCTTTTCTTCTGATCAGTTGTTCCGTTTATACAAAGGATTGATTCGTCCTTGTATTCACATCTGGGGTAGTACTAACTCTGCATCCATACTCGACAGAGTTCAGTCAAAAGCGGTCCGACTTATAAACTGTCCCGGATAACTTCCAAACTTTGGCCCTCTTACCCTACGCCGCAATGTTGGTTCATTTCCCTCTTCTACAAGTAATACTTTGGTGTTTGCTCCTGAGAGCTGGCAATATTCGGCAGGCTGTTGCGTTACGTGATTTCTGTGTGGCAATCAGCAACTCATGGGGGGCTGTTTTGATGATTGTTTCTTTCCCTACACCTGGAAGCCTTGGAACTCTTTACCTTCTCTTGTCTTTCCCAATAACTACAAACTGGCATGTTTTATAAAACAGGTTTTCACTTCCTCCAAAATTCGTGAATACATTCTCTTGTCTATTCTTTTATCCTTCTATAAATCTTTCTATATTTCAATTAAGGCCTGGCCTTGAAGTGGACTTTTGTCCGTGACTGGAACCTTCAACATAAAAAAGAAAACTATGCATTCCAGATAAGTTTTGCTGGAAATTTGTGATGTTGGAATCTTCTTTGAAATACCTAAATTATATGCTATCAACTGGTTTATTTTCATCATATATGTTGATATCATCATAAAAGAGCTGAAGCATATTTTTCATAAATTTTCTCGAAAATCAAATTAATTGATGATTCTCCAACGGAATTACAGTCTTCTCTCTCCTGATGGCTTTCATAAGTTCCCCAGTAACGGACGTCTAGCAAATTTGGACTATAGTTTCCGGAAAGGAACTTGTCACGTTTTTGAATATCAATGTTACATTGGCAAACGTCCAGTCCTAAGGAACCTTCCCTGGAGCATATGACTTATTGTAAAATGAACTGAACAGATTTCCTAATTTTTGGCTTCTTATATCCCCTGGGATAAGACTTATCATCAGGGTCATCATCCTGGGATAAGACTTATCAGGGTCATCATCCTGGGATAAGACTTATCATCAGAGTCATCATCCTGGTATACGACTTATCATTAGGATCATCATCTTTGGATAAGTCTTATAAAGAGTCATAGTCCTAAGACGTCATCATCAGGGGTCATTATCCTGGGATATGACTCATCATCAGGGGTCACAGTCTGGGATAAATCTCATAAAGAGTCATCATCCTGAGACAAGACTTATAATCAGCGTCATCATCCTAGGATAAGACTTATTATTAAGGGTCATCGTCCTAGGATAAGACTTATCATCAGAGTCATCATCCTGGGATAAGTCTTATAAAGAGTTATCGTCTTGGGAAAAGACTTATCATCAGTCATCATCCTAATAAAGTATTTATCATCAGGGTCATCGTCCTGGGATAAGACTTATGAAGAGTCATCGTCCTGGGATAAGACGTCATCAGGGGTCATCGTGCTGGGATAATTCTCATCAACACAGGGTCACCGTCCTGGTATAAGACGTCATCATCAGGGGTCATCGTCCTGGTATAAGACGTCATCATCAGGGGTCATCGTCCTGGGACAAGACTCATCATCAGGGGTCATCGTCCTAGGATAATGATCGTCATCAGGGGTCATCATCCTAGGTTAAGACGTCGTCATCAGGGATCACCGTCCTGGGATAAGACGTCATCATCAGGGGTCATCGTCCTGGGATATGACTCATCATCAGGGATCATCGTCCGGGGATAAGATGTCATCATCAGGGGTCATCGTCCTGGGATAAGACGTCATCATCAGGGGTTACCATCCTGGGATAACACTCATCTTTAGGGGTCATCGTCCTGGGATACGACGTCATCATCAGGGGTTACCATCCTGGGATAACACTCATCTTTAGGGGTCATCGTCCTGGAATAAGACACATCATCAGGGGTCATCGTCCTGGGATAAGACGTCATCATCAGAGGTCATCTCCTTGGGATAAGACTTCATCATCAGGGGTCATCGTCCTGGGATAAGACTCATCATTAGGGGTGATCGTCGTGGGATAAGACGTCATCATCAAGGGTCATCGTCCTGGGATAAGACACATCATCAGGGGTCATCGTCCTGGGATAAGACGTCATCATCAGGGGTCATCGTCCTGGGATAAGACGTCATCATCAGGGGTCATCGTCCTGGGACAAGACGTCATCAT
>JAUUDZ010422130.1:0-14280 GCA_032361705.1 Panulirus versicolor | reverse complement strand
TTATTATTATTATTATTATTATCATTATTATTAAATCCAATATTTTCTCTTTCATAGCCTCCCCGCTATCAGGATAGATTATAATGGTTAACTCGCACCATACTGTCCAGTTTCATGAGGATTGTTAAGAATCATCAAAAATATTGAAAATAAAACAATTTTACCAATATTTACCAAAATAGAATATACAGGCACCTCTGTTGATTTTAACTGCGCCATATGAAATGAATGGTAGTAATTATATAGGACTGTAATATGAGTACTTTACTCGTGTTGAAAGTGTATCTAGACTGTATCAAAGTGCTGAATTTGGATGAATATTATACCATATTGTCTATCATTTTTTTTTTCGTTTCAGTTTAAGCACATGTATTTCCAGTTTATTATATGCATTAATTTGTTAAGTATAATGTTATCGTGTGATTTTTTTTAGGAGGAAGATTTTTGGTATATTTTACGTATTTTATTGATATATATGTAAATGAGACGTTATACTTTGTTTCTTTTCCCAATATATAAATTACAAACTTGTGATACACTGACGAATTTCCAGTGAAAAATGTCGAACAATTAATACCCAGTGCAATTTGAGTGTTTCCAATAAATCAATGATTTGTTTATTTCAAATCTATCTAATTCAACTTCCTTATTTTGCTAATGAAAACTGAAAAGCTTTGTTAAATGTTTGGTATACAGTGTATTAAGTACAATATTTCCATTTAGGAGAAAAGTTAAAGAAGAGGTATAGGGAAAGTTAAAAACAGGAAAATGTTTAAGAAGGGATGAGATAGAAGGAAGGGCAAAAACCCTTATCAATATGATCATTAAATACGTTTTATCATAACTAGCCCGTTCTCACACGTTTGTATTACTATACTCATCAAAAGATCAATTACATAATGAAATTATATGAAGAAAGTTAGCTTAACTAAGATATAGCATATTGATATTAAGATGAAGAACAATGGCCGTGAGTACAGAGGAAGTTATGCATACCAAGATTTTGAAAAAAAAAAAAGTATATAAATAAGAAAAGCTTCATATGTCATATTTTAGTTTAATCTAAATTTCGTATAATAATGAGTCTGCTCAACAGATGGCGCAGCTAGGCCAGTGTAGCAGCTCAAGTGGTGTTATATATTGATGGTGTTGGTGGCATCCCTGTATGTCGTGTGCCATTACCGTCTCTGGTGCTGCCCTCTGACGACAACGTTTGCACCTCTGTTGTCCGTGGAACCCTGGCTGGCCAGCCCTTTAAAGCAATCAGGTAAGGTTGCAAGTTGTTCATGTTTAAAGCCTCTGTCCCAGCATGAAGCAGTATGACTCGATAGTGAATATAAATGTCCGTTTGAAAACCCCAGGTTGAACCCTTAACTACTTCATGTCGAGGTGAGCGAGTCGTCTGCTGCTGCTGGTCGTGATCAGCTGATGACGAGCCGGTTGTTTGGATTTACAGAGATTTAAAGTGGGTTTTGATGTCTTATGGTCTCCAGTGTAGCTACCTAAGTGTCGTCTCAAAGTGTATAATGATGAAGTAAAGTGTTAGATGCTGAGGGAGTCTTTGTGAAGGAGTTGGTAGCAGTAGGCAGTCTGTGGGAAGTAGTTCACTGGAGTTTTGATGCCCCAACTTTGGATGGTATGTGTGGTAATTATCACAACAGGAAGGGTTGTTATCATTAGGCTAGTTATGATTAATCATGTGACATTACATATATCGCGACAAGATCTTATCTTGTAAGACTTAGTAAGGGTGATCATGTTATGTAATTAGTACATTGCCAGTTTAGTTTTGCATGCTTATTGGTTATTTTATGTGTATATATATATATATATATATATATATATATATATATATATATATGGAAAAAAATTGTATTGATGGAATTGATTTCCATTTGTGATTTTTAATATTTTTTTGGGTAAAATTTTAGGGTGTAATTGAACGTATTTTTACTGAAATTTAACAAAATTGGTATCGGTGAATTCCTTACATTGTTTAGAATTGATATAGAGGTTGGGGTTTTAGTTGTAGCACTTCCAGCTTTTGTAGGAGAGGAAAATTGTGGGGCAGAAACAAAGATGTGAACGGTTGAAAACATTACTGTTACATAGTTAATGCTTTCATAAAAATGTAGCAAATAGTAGACATAGCGGAGGATTGCATTCAGGCATCATTTTCTTCGTGAGGACATTTGAAAAGTGACCAGTTGTGGATGGCTAATAAAAAAGAATGGAACATTCACTTGACACTTGTTGGGATTTTACAAAACTTTGTTCCCATTATGAGTTGATATGCAACCGAATGAAATTTATAATTATGCCGCAGATTGAATCAGAATTTTGCAAATATGTTGGATGAAATCAAATATCTCTTAAGATATAGATTGAATTGATACTAACAAATGTCTTAAGAGTCAGATTCCTGTATGTGTGTTGACTTTTACTTAGTGTTTTCTTTCCAAACAAAGTGAATCATGGTGGAGTTAAGTGTAGGATGTTTAGATAATGAAATTTTTCCAGTGATAAAACCCACAAGACATCTGTAGCAATGAAATAGGAAGTTACCTTTATATATTTATTTGTAGTGTACATTATTTATTATATAATTCCTGATTTTTCCCCTCCCTCGTAACCCTTCCACTTACAAGTTATTTAACATCAAAAGATAGGTTGTTGGTAAATACTCATATAATTCTTTACTGTAGTAGTAATGATTCCATTAAGTTAGAATATACATAATATACCTGGAAAATGCATGTCAACCTTCTGGTCCATTTTCTGACGTTTTACCAGATTCTCGGTTCACTCTTTTCACTAGTAACAAATTGATGTAACTGTTTCTTGAGAATGCTGTAATATTAACTCTTTTACTTTGGTAAAGGTATAAGTTAAAAGTTCAGTTTATCCTTGTAACAAAAATAAGTATATACACTTTTGGCAAACTTTTAAGGTAAAAGCTCAATTTACCTCCACAATGATATTAGCTTTTAAGTGATTGTATACAGCCTAGTTTTATACTCGCATAGTCTTAGTAGTTTCTAAGTGATTATATACAAACTAGTTACCCATGTGGAGTATACAAACCAGGTGTGGTCTCCATATAGGAGAATGCATATGATTGAAAATGTATTGAAGAAAGCAAACTGGTACCTGGCATTAATCATAATATGACGGAAGACTGAATGCTCCAAGATTACAGTCACTGTCAAACCAGAAGCTATGGGGGATATGAATGAAACATATAAGATTCTGAGTGCATAAGGGCATGCAAAGATCTTCAAAAAGGACCTGGGTTGTATATTGAATTATACTTTCAGTACTAGAATGGTTGATTCATGAAACTGTGTACCTCGTAGTGTGTTTGAAAGTGGAACAATGAAGTTTTTGAAAAGCAGATGGGTAAAGCAATTTTTTATGGGTATAGAACTAATGTGGTCGGCAGATAGGACCTGACCTTTAACAAAGTCTCCACAGAAGAGCTGTTGCCATAGGTGAACAGTGCCTGCTTTTTTTTTTTTTTTTTTTTTAGTAGAATGTAGTAGTTACAGAGCATGAGTCTGAGCGCTTTAAGTTAATTGTATTAAATAAGGCAATAGTAGGAGCTTTAGAGTTGTTGAATGTAATGGGGGTGGTAGGAAGGGATTGAAGAGAGTTTGAGAAAAAACTGCATTCTGGGGATCTCCAATGTAGAATTCGAAGTATTTTTGAGATGAAACCAATGTTAGTGACTGTCATGGTGTGGGCTGTGAAATTTGCTAACCGCTTTCTCACATTTTCAAGGAGAGTGGTGTCAAGTATTTTTGTCTGAGGTTGTGTCAGGGACGATGTCGAATGCTTGATGTCAGTTGCAGTTAGTATTGTGTAGTCGGGGTATTGTAGCTGGTTGAAGTCATATTGGGTATGTTGTGTGAGGTCATCAGGCAGCATGATGGTGAAGTGGTTGGGTATGAAACCATGCTTTGTGGGTGAGAGTGTGATGCTTTGTTTGATTATGTTGTGGATTGGTTTTTCACATAGTTTGGACATTGAGGATGGAGGTGAAAGAGGTTGGTTGGAAGTGGTGAGTAGTTTGGACATTGAGGATGGAGGTGAAAGAGGTTGGTTGGAAGTGGTGAGTTAAGAGGGTTTTAGGATTTACATTATGTAGGCAAATTTCCAGGTGTTAGGGATTTTGTTGTGTAGCCAGGATTGGTTGAAGATATATGTAAGTACTTAGATTGCAACTGGGCCAGTGTTTAGTTTGAAAGTTTGAGATGTCTGGGGCTGTAGTAGAAGAGGTCTTGAAGAATTTTATTGGTATTTTTTGTGTTGGTGAAAATGGAGGGTGGGTGGCCAGTTGTTTATGTATGGATTTTGCTTAGGCTTTTCATGACTTCCTTATATATGGGTTAAATTGGTTTATGGCTGATTTTGTAGTAGTGTCTCAGGAGTAAGTTCTTTGGGAGAAGAGATTTCATTTGAATGGGTCAGAAGTGTTCGTGAATTGGGACAGAATTATTGCAGTAAGTTAGGATGTGTCAGAGTTAGTTGCTGTGATTAATTGTGTTGAGGAAGGAGAGCCAGTTTTCTGTTTTCTTTTCAGTGATTAGGCTTAGTGATGGTGTTGATTAGGATTTGGATTTGTTCTCTGATTTCTGTTAATGGTGAGTGGTAGTCTTTTTAGCTGGTTCTTTGTTTTATTAGGTGTCTAACTGGGGAAGAAGTTTGCATTATATTTCCTTCTGTCTTTGTGTTATGTGATTCTTGAAGGCTTGGTTTGAGTTATTGTTGATATATCTATTCCTGTTAGCATTGCAGGTAAATTCAAATGGAAAATTATGATATATTCACTTGGTAGGCTTTTGAATTGTTGTAAAACTTTGATATGTATCTTTTAACCACATAAATTATGGGAGAATCACATTTGTAATGACGTGTTCTTATCTGTTTCACATTTTAAAGTGTCTTTTTTGAGAGGTTTTGCATTTTATATTTGGCATTATTAAATGGAATCAGCAGATGATAATTATCACATTAGCTTACTTTTGCAAGGAAATGCATGAGTGTCTCTTATACCAAAAATAAGCATTATAGTTTGTCATTGAACTGTGAGACTTCACAATGCTGGATCTAGGTAAACTGAAATTGCATCATCTTGTGCATGTGTGCACATAGGTACTTAATTACTTACATTTAGAATGTTTTTATGAGGTTTCTTGATATGCTTGTTTTAACATTTGATACTCATCATTAACTTCCCTTTAATTTCACACAGAATGTTTTCCCGTGTGACCTCCTCCTTGGTTCGTCAGGTGACACGTGTTGGCACCAGAGCATACTCTGATGCCCCAATGGCTTTTACATTTGCATCTCAAAACCGGGTAAGTTTTATAGATTTTTTTAAGGACATATTGGATACCCTTGGGGACAGAGAAGAAAGAAAATTACCCTTACATCCGTTGTTTGTCATAGAAGATGACAAAGAGAGGCAGGAGTGTGGGGGGTTTGGAAGTCCCCCTCTTCTTTATTAATACTTTCGAAAATAAGAAACAGAGGAAGGAACTGTTCGAATTATTCATCTAAAGCTCATTTGTTACTCAACATGGTGAAACATATACATGTGCTGTTTCCATTGACTCGTGCCACTCCACTGTCAGGCATATGGTGTATGTTAGGATTACTGTCAAGCATATGTATTGAGATGCATTTTTTTTTTTTTATTGTTTTTGTAACGATTATGATTACTGAGTTTTTGAAAATATTCTCTGTCTAGTAGGTGTGTCACAGTTTTGCAAATTATTGCATAATGTGAGGTATCCTTGGCATATCCACACAGACTGGCTGGCATGGAAAAAAGGTAGGCTTTAGCATTTAGGAACTGTATATGGGTGTCATTGCAAGCAGTAATAGCTGTATATTTTGCCTTGAGGAGGAGTCTGGCAATTCAAGGATTTTTCTAACTGAAAATGATGTAGTGAAGAGTATGACCTAGCCACAGTAGTGAATGAGTCAAGAATGGAATATCCATAAAGCAACTTTTGATTAAAACAGATGTTTGTTTGTCAGTAATAGTTGGTAGGCAGCCAGTGACTAGAAGTTTTAAACGATACTACTGCCAGGTATTGGGAGGGTTAGTGACAGCTGTGTATTGAGCCAATACTTCAGTAGTTGTTAGGTTGCATTCTTTTTACCCAGCTAGCTGTCTTTTCTTTCTGTCTCATCCACACATGGATCACTGGCATTCTGTCAATAAACATACTATCTCTCTGTGTCACGCATAACACTTGAAAACACTTAACTCACGCAGCTCATTCTTCGTAACTAGATTTTTCTGCATTGAGCAATGTGCTAGCCCCGTTGTTTGGCAAAATGGTAGGAGCAATAAATAAAAGTTGTAGGTAGGAACATTTAGGCAGGAGTAGCAAGTGGGAACATTAAGAAGGAGCATTAGGTGGAAGTAGTCAATAGGAACATTAAGTAGGAACCTCTGCAAACACTTTGCTAGAGTTGGCTTATACCATTGGCTTGTTAAGGGTGAGGCACTAAAAGCAAAGAAGCAGCACTGGAGTTTGCTAGTTATGGAGACTCCATTGCTGTGGGCACCTCTTTAAAGAGGGAACATGCATCAGAGATGTAGGTTGATTTATAGATTGATTGATACCAAATTTTCTCATTTTTTATTTTAGATGGATGGAGTATTTATCTTTTTTTCATGTTGGATGTATCTTTTATTTCAGATGGATAGAGTATTTATCTTTTTTCATGTTGGATGTATATGTTAAGTCAGAATAAATCAAACTGTTCTATTATGTTGGTATTGTAGTCGAGACAGAGCCCAAATCATTATTTTCTTGCAGGTATTTTACAATGCAGAAAGTGTGAGGCAGGTTGATGTGCCTTCGTTTTCCGGTAGTTTTGGTATCCTGCCTTCACATGTTCCCTCCCTGGCTGTATTGAAACCAGGTGTCTTAACAGTATATGAAGGTGATGGAACTGCTAAGAAGTACTTCGTTAGCTCTGGCATTGTGACAATCAATGAGGACTCTTCTGGTTAGTTAAAGAAATAGTAATAGTGTATTTTGTAGTTATTGAAGGAAATTCATTTCATTGTGTAGAATTTTTTTAATATATGCTATAATTCATTGAGCTTGAAGTACATAATTTTCTTTTGTATAAAAAATTGACAATAATTTTTATCTTGTAACTTGTGTTACTGGATTCTACCTGCTTGAAGTTGTTCCGTGAGTGAGGAGTCAACTTGGATGTGGTGTATGATTGTCAGTTGATGAAAGAGATTACAGTCTTTTCAAAGAACTTCTCACTTCATAAGAGCCCATGTCCCTTTTACTTAGTTTAGTGCAGCCTTGAGGCTGCAGGAGCCTCTGGATGGTTGTCCTGGGGTTATAACCCCAAGCATTCCATCATAATGGGATCCTGAGGTTTTTTCATGAAATAATAGTATCCTGTTATTCATCAAATATATATTTGGTTAATATTAGTAATTTATCAATTATGTATGTTATTTATGTTTTATTTTTCTTTAGTTCAAATACTTGCTGAGGAGGCTGCTGGTGTGGAAGACCTTGACCTTGGTTCAGCACGGGAAATTCTTTCAAAGGCCCAGTCTGAAGCAAATACTGCAGCCACTGAAGAGGCTAAAGTTGAGGCTTTGATTGCTGTAGAGGTAGCAGAAGAGTTGGTCAAGGCTGCCGAATCAGGATAAGGGCCACTGCATTTCTACAGAGTTGTTGTCACAGATCCAGCAGTTTTATATTGTATGATTTTTACTTCATGACAAGTTTGTAGACTATGTTTGCCCAAATTTCTTCATCAACACTCACTTTATTCTATAAACTTGAAGAACTTTTTCTCTGACTGATTCAAGGGAAACCTTATTTGTTGGTGTATAAGGTACTGTAAAATTGTGTAAATAAATAAGGTTAAATTTTGTTTTTTTTAATGCAGTATCATTTCCTTTCTACAAATAACCAAATGTACTCATCTGCTGATGACTCAGCACTGCATTCCTCCACATCCTTCAAATCTGCTCCTTCCTCTCTTACTTGGTCTGCATCTTGTCTCAACAGTAATTTCTCAGTAAACTCTTACTTGTACAGGATATCCTAGTGGGTTAGATGATACCTCCTTCCTCTCAGCAAACAATGCAGATATCATTTCCTTTCTACAAATAACCAAATTTACTCATCTGCTGATGACTCGGCACTGCATTCCTCCACATCCTTCAAATCTGCTCCTTCCTCTCTCATTTGATCTGCATCTCATCTCAACACAACTTCCTCGTTAAACTCTTAATTGTACGGGATATCCTAGTAAGTTAGATGATACCCTTAGAACTAGTTGAGGTGAGGCAGGGATGGTGACCCTTGTGCTGCCCATACTGCAAAAGTAGGATGTAATCTTATGCATGGAGTGCCAGCACCAGGGGTAAGCTTAAAAGTCCAAGTGTGGCAATTATAGAAGTTGGATGTAGATCAAGCCTTAGCAAATGATCAACCAAAGCTGATGCTGAATGATGAGAGGGTTTTTGTAGACTTTGAGCCAATCCACCGTCGGGGTTAAGGGGCATTATCAACTGGATATACTGTTTCAGTGTAATCCACTTAGATTACCAGGAAACCGAACCATGGCTAAGAATTGGTTGTTCTTTGGGAAATCATGTAACGAAAAATACTGAGCTACCTCATCAGTACATGGGAGATATTTTAGCTGAAAAATATGCAGGGCCAGCTCCAAAATATGAAACTGCATCACTCCTGAGGAGGACTTGGTGTGTTCCACATCACAATGTGGAGAATCCAAAAGATATTAAGAATAGACAATTCTTAGTTTAGCTCTGCCAATGTCCTCCCTAAAGCAACAAACATCACTACTGACGTACACCATAAACTGACTATCACACATGCCAGAAAAGTTCTGCTTTGTATTGATCATGCAGTCTACTATAGAGGAACTTCATAACACAAAAGTGCTTTTCAAGGGCCAGACCTGGGGAATAGGATGACAGGCATACAATTAAGTTTCAGGTAGCATTAAATTGCTGTGATGGGGGATATAGAGGCAATACTCTACCAAGTAAAGGTGACTACAACAAAGGCATGCTCTTGGTTTCCATGGTGGCCTCCAGGAGATAGTAGAGGGAAACTAAATTTAGTGTGTAATACATCATGAGGTGAATTGAGTTTAGTGTGTAATACACCATCATGAGAGGAACTGAGTTTAGTGTGTAATACACTATAATGAGGATATCTGAGTTTAGTGTGATACCCAGAGGTATACAGGATGGCTGTACATCTCTGAAGGTGTGTGAAATCTGCAACCTTTGTTCTTTACCATATACCCAGGATTATGGTAGAGTTTGATCCAGAGTGGCAAGGACTGTGAGGGAGAATCTTTGTGTTAATGGCTCTAAAGTTTGTTGCTAGCATGAACAAGGGTATCAGAATAGTTACCCGTGTGGCTTAGTCACTGTTAGAGGGAGGTTTGCATCTTAACAATTGTGTTAGCAGCAAGAAGGTCTTGGACTTGGTTCCAGTCGGGGATAGATTAAAGGTTTGGATCGGCTTCCCGTCGAGTATGGTCTTTGGATTGAGTGGAACATTCACGATTACGAGCTCAGGATTAAAATAAAAGGCAAGCCTAGAGAAAATACGAGAAGTTTACTTAACATTATCTGCTCAATCTATGATTCTCTGGGATCTGAGTGCCCATATGTTTTGAAGGCTAAGAAAATCTTCCAGGATGAATGCAGGTCATGTAGAAGCTTGGATGGTGATATAACTGATGAAAATCAACAGTAATATGGGAGATGGCTGTCAGTTTTGTCAAAGTTGGAATGTTTTAGGGTCCAGTGCTTTGTAAAGAACTGTTAATTGAATCGGGTAAAGGTACTTCAGTTGCATCACTAATGATACCTCCCAGGATGCTTGCGGCACAATTTCCTGCCTTAGAATTGTAACTGCAACTGAGAGTTCTCTCTGGCTCAGTGATTGCTAAATGTAGACTGGCCTATACTAAGCCCATTACAACTAGAGCCATCAGCAGCAGTAATGTCAATCAAATTGGATGGCCTGCTGTGCATGAAGCTGAAATTGTAATTTCAAGAGTCTTGTTGAGTGACAGTATGATTGTACATTACAGTACATCAAAAATTGAATCAAAGGTTTCCAAACAGTTGTGACAATCCATGATACAATCCATGATGGTTCTTAGGCAGTGGAGGTATTTAGATACCAGGTCCAGTGCAGCAGACGATGCATCCCAAGGTTTAGATGCTGAGATGTCTAATATGAGATGGAAACAGGGGCCGCAGTTCTTGTAGATGGATGAAGAAGATTGGCCCGTACAGCCAGGTGAAGTTCTGAATGTGTTGGAAGATGATAAGGAAGTTAAACGAGAATCCAGTTTGCATGCACCAATGTCAGATGTTCAGGTTGGCTCTGTGAATAGATTACTTGAGAGGTATTCTTGCTGGTTCAGCCTTGGGAAAGCGGTGGCTCGTTTTTGTAAATTTCTAGTCTGGTTGTTCCTGCTAATTCTTCTGAGAAAGTATGGCATTTGGTAAGGATACACCTTGAAGTTGTTGGACTTAAGCAAGCAGAAGCAGTTATCATCAGGCACCTATTAAAGAATTAGTTTCTTACAGGATCTGGATTACCTAAACAAAGAGTATAAAGTTTTCATCAAGAATAGTCCAGCTTGTAAAGATGAGCCTTTAAGGTATGTGAGTGGTCCTTTTAGGGTAAGAAGATGATTTTTCAATGACTACCATCTCCAAGGAGACAAAACAACCTTGATTCTAACGAGACTGTCACATTGTCCAGATGATTGTGAAACATTCACGTAAAGTTGAAACACTGAGGCTGGAGATATGTGATGTGGCTTGTCTGACAAACCTACTGGATCCCTAAGGCTCGTCTCTTAATCAACAGGGCTTTGAAGATGTGTCTGACTTGTGAGAGGCTTTGGGCCTCTTCTGGAGATGAGATGATGCCAATTTACCAGATGATTTGAGTCATTGTGGGCGAGACTGCGCTTATGGCCTTAGGAGTATATTGCTGTGGTCCATTCTTGGTCAAGATGGTTGGAAGAAGATGAATCAAGATGAGTAGGGAGAAGAGGTATGGTTGTCTGCTTTCTTTCTTAGGAATGCTCTTCGTGCTCATTAGGAAGCTGCATTGCTTGGATACAGATTCTTTCATAAATCCCTTCTTAAGATTTGCTTCTTGTTGGGGGGAAAATCATGAGACTTTGCTCAGACAGGGACTAATTTTATTAGAAGGGAAAAAAAAAAAGAGTCGAGAAATGCTATTCATAAGTGGAATGACAGGCACATCTTTTAAACTAGATAAAATTTAACCCACATACGGTAAGAGTCTGGGAAAGACAGAATAGGTCATTGTAGAAGGTTAGAGATCAGGCTAAATATGACGAGCTTCTAGTTGCCATGTTTTTAAGTTCTTGAATTGTTCATCAGTCCTTAGGTCCTCTGTTATTTCTAATACTCAATCCACGATGTTGTCATCTCATAAAAGATCAAAACTGTGCATCTGCAGTCTGCAAAGAAACGAGTTGTAATTACTAAAGAAAGGATGAATTCGAAGTAAGTTTGTCTAGGAATCATTCGCGCATTGATCAGGTGGAATGGTGACATATGGTCAGGTGGATGGAATGGTGACATATCTGGAAGGATTTGTACCACCACAGTAGAGAGCTGTAACGTATTATGAACTGGTACGCTAGAGCCCTACCTGCTGGCTGACACTTACAGTCATCCCATGAACCAGCCGTCTGCGGTACAAGACTTTGACTTGGCAGATTGTACTGGTATCGAGGTTTCAGCAGTGCATTTCCATACGGACTGAAGAATCCTAGATTTTGGTTGAAAATAGTATACTTCCTTCATTACTTCACTTTGCTTTCTGAAATAAGTTGATTAAAAGGTTACATAAACTATGATTAACCCGCTGAAACATTTTATTGCATAGGTAACTCTAAATCAATACGATAATTTAACGAGTAATTACAAAAAAAAAAATATGAGGGAAAGAGGTCAATACTCTTTGTAAACTGGCTCCCACAGTCATGCCAACGGAGGTGGTAGCCTTCCATTTGTGGTGTTCGGGTAATTGCACTCGTTCAAAATCCTCAGGAAAACATTTTAATATATACTCCCTGATTCGTAGAACCTAACGAGTCATGGCAAGTAGTTTGCAATTATACTAAAAATGATATAATAAAATTCTTTCGGTTATGATATCGGACTGTTTGATAATCATATTGTTAATTCTAGGATTAATATTATTTAGTTGGGACAACCACACCCCAAAGAACACAACGACACGTGTGTTGGCTTTGGCTTCAGTCATGTGTAGCAATTCGCACCTCCGAAATGGACTTCATTGTATAAAAATGAATATAAAATAAACCTATATTTAACTTTCCCTCACAAAGTGAATACGATAATGGAAGATATGACAAGTTGTTGATAGACAGTATATAGAAAGTCTAACCAGAGCGATCGGTGACTCGCTATGACGTCACACATGTCTGTCCACAGTGGCGTCGGGTGAACATTTGTTCTCGCTAAAAGAGTTGTACGATTTTACGGAGTTGTGATTGACTGTAGCAGGAAGGAAAGGTAAGGTGTCCCTTGTTTTTAAGAACTGTGAATGCCGGTATGATTTACAGATGTCTTACCGGTGGGTAGGGTTTATGTAGTCAAGTATTTGGAGAAAAAGATAATGTATTGAAGGGATCTTATTTTGGCTCAAAATGGCGACGGAACGGCCAAAGCTTTACCTGTGATTTTCTAAAGCGGTCTTCATGTTAAAGCAGTATAATACTCAGAGGTAGTATTTATTTATTTACAGTGATTCATTAAATTCCTTGGGAAAAACTGGTGTCTGAACATTGCTATACTTGCCCATAACAACGGAAAAATGGTGTACGAGCGAACAAAATATTCTCGTGAAATGGAGACTTTGTGCTTTGTCCTGGTCGCGAATATTGAACTTCTGCACAGGGAAATTATTTTCGCTTTTAAATATCTCTCACATCTTGACAATTGTAAAATGCCTTTCAACAGCTGCCAGCGAATTTGGCAAAATTATGCAGTTACGAGAGGAATTTTATGTGATTTAGAGTGTTTTAAACATGTAATTAAGATAGTACAACGAATATCGTGAAATTCGCTAATGTGAGTACAACTTGGTGGAGGGTTATTACAGCAGTCGGGGCAGCTGAGGCTGTAGGGCGGCACCTGACTGCATGGCCATCCGTGGTCGCTTCCACTAGACCACAATGCCTCCACTTCCACTATGGGCCCCATACCAGGCGCTCGAACTAGTCCACAGAAGCCCATACTAAGTTAGAAGGGCGCTTAACACTTAGCACAGGTGCGCTTATACCAGGTCAAGGTAACCTACACAGCAGGTGCATATGACCTGGCGAGGTTCGCTCACACTTAGTTTATATGTTAGGAGGTCTTGGAAGTGGCAAGGGAAGCCATTATTGAACCAAGGGGCACACTCTTGCATTAGGCCAAGGGACGTTTGCATAGGGCAAGAGGAACCTACAGTGGGTTAGGTGCCTACCTACCATAGGCAAGGGGTACCAAAACTACTCTGCCCTTAAACTAAGCCATCTCGGCTAACCCAAGAGAAGGGGGTATTTGCACTAAATTAGGTAGGCCTACTCTAGGCGATGGGCCAGGTGGCACTTGCACCAAGCCTAGGTAGGTCGGCCATTAGCACCTATATTAGGGTACAGACTATGCCAGGCCAGTGGCATACACTTTTCACGGGAGTTGTAGTATTTTTTGCGACAATTTATAGAAACATTAAGTCATAGAGATTCCTTAGCATTAAGTCCGTAATGGCTCCATGAAATTAGGGACGAAATCTCGTAGTTAAAGTATGAAAATTGGACGGACTCATTAAATTGTGAAGAAGCCAACCCAAATCGGATAATAGGCGAACTGTCTCTTGAGACGAAGAATATAGGGGAAAAAAATAGATTATGTAGTGTAAAGGAATGCTCTGTCTAATTTTAACTAGACTGGATATTAAAGAATAGATTTATGACAGACTAGTGAAGGATGCAGGGTAATAAATTAAGATATACAGGGAAGGGACGAATATGGCCTCTCACCATACCGTTCAACTGACCGTCTCAACTGTGAACATTAATTAGCTTGACGAAACATGTTGCTCACTTCACAGTTCATTAGTTTAACTTTGCTCAGAACTAACTACTGCTTAAAGCAGTTGTTACAAACCAAGT
>JAUUDZ010422119.1:0-26117 GCA_032361705.1 Panulirus versicolor | reverse complement strand
TTCAATTTTAAAACAAAAAGTTTTTTGAGCTAAAAAATAACCTGAACTATTACCTTCAATTTTTGGCATTTTTCTCAGAAAAATAGATTTCCTTTAAAACCTCATTATATGAAGTATTTTTCATGCTGAATACAAATCTGGTGTTAAAATATCGATTAGTCGTCTTTATGACATTTATTTAAGAAGTTAAATGAAGTCAATTTTAGAATATTTTCTGCTCCTTTTCCTTCGTATTTACTGGGTATGTATCGGTAACTGAGAGCATTATGATATATTTCACATGATTATTTCAAGTATAGAAACGTCTGAATATCTTATCTTTCAATTTTGAAATACAAAGATCTTGGAGGTAAAAAATTCCCTGAACTATTACCTTTAATTTTTGGTATTTTTCTCATTATAAGAAGTATTTTTCATTCTGAATACAAATATGGAGTTAAAATAATGTTTAGTCCTCTTAATGACACTCAATTAAGCTGTTAGACTAAGTCAATTTTAAATCATTTCTGATCCTTTGCATCGTATTAACTGGGTACAAATCGGTGACTAAGAGCATTATGATATATTTTTCATGATTATTTCAACTTTAGAAGTGTTGGAATATCTTATCTTTCAATTTTAAAACAAAAAGTTTTTTGAGCTAAAAAATAACCTGAACTATTACCTTCAATTTTTGGCATTTTTCTCAGAAAAATAGATTTCCTTTAAAACCTCATTATATGAAGTGTTTTTCATGCTGAATACAAATCTGGTGTTAAAATATCGATTAGTCGTCTTTATGACATTTATTTAAGAATTTAAATGAAGTCAATTTTAGAATATTTTCTGCTCATTTTCCTTCGTATTTACTGGGTATGTATCGGTAACTGAGAGCATTTTGATATATTTTCCATGATTATTTCAGGTATAGAAGCGTTTGAATGTCATATCTTACAATTTGAAACAAAGAGTACTTTGAGCTAAAACATACCCTTAAAAATTCAGGGGCGTATCTTGAGGAAATAGTGCCTATGGCAAGCACTGAAATTGCACCCCTGGCTTGATTAAAAAATGTACATAAGTAGATGTATATAGAAATATCTAAAGTGTAAATCGCAAAGTGTTGAAGAGTTAGGCCAAATTTAAATTGATATAAACTCTTAAAGACTCATTTGATCCATATTGTAACGTAGAAGCGGCAATGCAATTGATTGTAGCAAAATATTACTATGATTGAAAAGTAGGCGAGTTTCTCTTTTATCTCACAAAACCAAACCGTTAAGTTTGTCATTCGAGTAGCATATAACAAAAGGCCAACCTGTTGAGTGGCGCCTCCCCAGGGCACCTGCCCTACTTGCCGTACCCTAGATACGCCATTGATTCCAAATCTAACGTACAAATTCCATCGCAGTTGATCGCTAAAACCAAATGTTTATAGTCCTCTTTTTTGTAATGTTTATATACTGAGAGTATTCTTGCATCATGAATGAGCAGTAAACTAGTAATTGAGTTCTTTTACGATCGATTGTGGTAGGTTAATGTGTACCGTTTAACTACGGACTTTTGTCCGGGGAAAAAAAGTCTTAGAATGGGCCAGATTTCCTTCCAACAGCTGCTGATTCAAGTTGCAAGTTTCTTGTACAAATAGTACCTTGTGGTCATATATGCTATTAGTAGATAATTTGATTTAGGTCTATAACCAAGGGAGCATCAAGGTGGCACTTTTTATATTAATTTTTTGACGCCTTTTTTTTTTTTTTCATAAATTTGCGCGAGTTTTGCTGACCATCGAGCATTGCGGAATAATTTGTCAAGCTAAGATCTATGCTAGTGACTGCAAATTATAACTTAATTATAATATATGGTCCTCTAAAATAGTTGATGATTAGTATTTTATGCAAGGTTTATAATGGTTTTTTTTTTCATTGTTGAAGTTAAGATTTATTTTATGAACCTTGATAATCGTAATTAGGTCTCATTTGTTTTGTTTACCAATTGAGCAGGAGTGGGTTCAACTGATTGGCATATATTTTTCGCCATGACCTTTGTATTATTTGCTGTAGTGTGGACACCAAAGACCGAAGAATCTTTATTAAATATGGAGGTTCTGTTGTTGTTGTGTGGGACATTATAGCTCATATGGACGCCAAGAAGTGAAAGAAAGACGCACGGTACAGTAACGCTAGTGCTCAGGGTTCTTCGCTTTCCAAGGTACTTTTGTGGTGTATACTTTAAGTTTCTTTTCGCGCCAACGAAAAGCGCACTCAAATGCGCTTTTTAGCACAGCCTAGCTTCCCGCACTCTCTGATAGACCCGCTTAAAGTTTAAGAGAGCCACGACTTTCTCAACGACCCGAGCGCCATCTTACTTGTTTATGTTGACGAAAACGAAATGACGGACACGTTGATTCTCTCCGCGTTTGTGACCAAAGTATTCATTAGGTCATAACGTTTTATGATGACTGCTGTTTCTGAATTCTAGGCAATCTGGTTGTAGATTTGGCACCCAGACCCTATTTCTGTAAATCACAAACACACCAAAAATTCCCTATTGTGTTTATATATGAAAAAGAAAGGTGAAAAGTAGTATTTAGAGGAAATAGGTGAGAAATATTTAGAGGAAATATTTGATCCTGATGTGACCACAGGAGTCAGTCAATAAGTGACTCCACCCTGACCCTCTCCGCCACTGGTGGTGGAACTTTGATCTTAATATCATATTTTTGCTGTAATACAGAATAATCCTGTGACCCCCAGTTAGCTTGTTCCTTGGCCTCATTGCAGGTGAATGACACAGTGACTCAGGGTTTGACTCCATTGCACTATGCTGTATGGCAGCGTTACCCAGAAGCTGCTGAGTTTCTCATCAGTGAAGGTAAACAGTTCTAGTTGAAGTAAAAAATGCTATATTGATTTCTGTATTTGAAGTGGTAGATGAAGTACTTACTGGTTTCTTATGATTATAATGATCCTGTAAAGAATAAGGGTCTCTAAGGATACAGAAACAGTAACTTAACATACATGCATGTATACTTTTTTCATACATGTATCCTGTTTTTGGCATTAGCAAGATATTTCTAAGAACAGATGAAGATATTGCCTCATTTTCTCATCACCTTGTCATATATAATTCATCAAAATCAGAGCCCCCAATCCTCAACCAGGCCTTACAGACCTTTCCATGTTTTTCCTGACCATTTCATATGTCCTGGTTCAGCCCATTGACAGCACATCGTCCCCTGTATACCACATTAGTTTTCTTCCTTTGTAAGGCTCCTGCTGCATTCAGGAAACTGGCCACATCCACTGGTCAGGCTTACACTTCATAAAGTTTGTGATGTGTGCATGTCTTTGTGCAGAGAGTTCAGGACAGTTAAGTAGTAGCGTTCAGTGTCTTTGTTATAGTAATTACGTCACAGGCATGACAGGTCCCAGGATATATTGAAAAGATGTTTGTAGTTTTATAAGGATGGGTTATGTCAAAAGCATAGATGGGTAAGTTTGATTCATGTTTGTCTGGGTAGTTTCTGATGGGTGTGGAGTTCAAGTTAGGATAGTGTTTTTTTTTTTAGCACTTTTCAGGTTATTTCAGTGTGTATGTGTTTTGTTGGTGTTTTATTTATTGCAGGTGGTGGACTGTATGTAGAAGTTACTGAAGTATGAGTCATGAGTAAGATTTTTATTTCTATTTTAGGTCTTGTGGCTAGTTATTGATTCATGTAGGCTGGAGAGGTGTAGGACCTGTTGCAGAGAATTGAGTGCTGAGCATGTTGAGGTGGGATTTTATTGTAGGGATCTTTGTTTCTTTGTGTAGGTGTTGAGTGCTGCTAGGCAGCCAGTCATTGTTCATAGTGTACTACTTTTTGTGGTTTGCAGCTTTGTTATACTTTTGAGAGGATGGGAGACCAGGCAGGTGAGGCATAGAGTAAAGTGGAGCTGATAGATTGTATGAAGAGGCTATTGAGGGATTCTTTTTGTATTCCAGATTTAGAGCCAGTTAGTGTTCTAAGGGCATTTAGTTGTTACTTTTTGTGATAATGTTATTGGTAAAAGTACATTTCGATTTCACCAAGGAAAGCACATAAAGTAATATTACGTATGTTTACTTCCATTGGTACTTGTAATACATTTAAGGTATTGAATAACAATTAGTTCTAAAATAAACATTGAACTAGATGCAAAATAGAATGATTTCATAATGACAAAAAAGTAATATTAAAGCGCTGAGCAACTTAAAACTAACATAAAAGGGCTGAGAACAGTTACTATTGCCAGTATAGGGGAATTGAAAACTAGTTATGCACACACGAAAATCATTGGTACCTAGCTTATTCAGTAGAAACAGTTTCACTTGGTTCTTAAAAACATCTTTAGGGTGACATTGTTTGACTAAGAGTAGAAGATCATCCACTAAAACTATACCAGTTTACATAAATAAGTGCTTACCAAAATCTCTCCTCTAGATAGAAGACATGATAAGTCATTCAGTCTTGTTCTGTACTTGTGCATATTCTGAACCATATTAACATTACATCTTATTTATTCTGAGGTACATCTTATGTACTCTGAGGCACCACCATTTATTTTTTTATAAGTAACCCTGGCCCAGTTTATATGAAAGGTATAAATGTGTTTCCTTTTGTTTTCCTAACATGCCCACTCTCCTGATATGTTTCCCCGTCCTATCTTGATTTTAATCCCTCTGCTTTCCTTTGTTATATGACATCCAGTCTTTTTCATCCTTAACACCAACATCTGCTGCAGGCTGTGACATCAATGCCAGAGATGACATAGGTTACACAGCACTGCATTTGTCAGCTGAACATGGTTACACTGAGATGATGCAGGTCCTCCTTAAGCACGAGGCTCAGATCAACTTCAATATCCCTCCAGAGGATGAGGAGGATTTCCCAACAGATGCCTTTGATGAGCCTCTCCGTCTGGCTCTCAAGGTGAGTTTCATCCAACAGTGTATTTTAGACCATGTATTGCTGTTAGTTCACAAAAATCATGATATTTGTTGGGATCATTATAGACAATTCTCTTTGTACTTGGTAGGAACTCTTATTATTTCAGGATATGGGATATGGTATCTATATGCTCTCTGTTGGCTTGGTCAAAGATACCTAGAGGGCTTGGTACAGCATCCTCATCCAAATTGTAATGTCTCTGAGGTTGGTAGGGATAGTGTTGTCTTTTTTGTCAAGTCATTCCATTCCTTACTTCATTTGACTTTTGAATATTTTTCATCTTTTTTTTAAGTAATTAGAATTCACCTAAACCTGTGCCTGCACCTTGAGGGAGTTCCAGGTAGGAACAGGCATCAGAGATATAAATCGTTATTGGATGACAAATCCAAACTTAACCCAACCTGACTCAGCAGGAAATAACCATACGTAAAATTTTGTCCAAACATTACTTGGTTGATGGCCCCTTAAGGACCTGCTTGTGTGATATAGATGTACTATTGCAACTGTATTCCTCTATAATCCCTCTGTATTCTATATGACGGGACCCATCACATGGACAAGTTTATTGCTCTTGGAAACAAAAATGTTAGACTTTAATGGAATGTCGTGTATACTGTGATAACATCTTTTCTCGATGACCACTCCTCCTTGTAGATTTATGTAGTAGCCTCAATCACTAGTCTGGTGACTGCAACAGAATCAAGGGAGGCACTTCCTTTTGAATCACTAGCCAGTCTGGTTGATGCATCTGAGGAGATTATCATATATCAGTACCTTGCATTATACATTGGCATTTTATTAGCTCTAAGACATCAAAAACATAAGCTGGTCATTTCAGACCCATACCAGTGGCTGCTATTTGAATTTTTGCCTAAGGTTTGTATTGGATTGGCTATCAGAAGTGTAGATCACATCCTTTTCATTTTAAATGGATAATTTATAATGGACAAACTGCCTCAAGGACCAAAAACCACCAGAAACCAAGATTACTCTCAGCTCAAGGATCATTGCTTTAAGGGCTGGTAAGTGGTTCATGACCCATCATACTTGCTAGTGACTATACTTCCAGTTGGTAATATATATATCATTATGGGTATTCATCACAGTTGGGTTTTATGGATATCCAACACTGGTGATTGACTCTTGGTAATTGCAGTGGGTTTAATCTATCTCAACAAACCAAATATGTACTGATGAAAATTTAACCAAACATTGTATTAATGACCATACATTTTAACTGTTTGATTTTTGGCAGGCTTAATTTTAGATAAGACATGGCCAAATTGGAGATGGAAGGATGAGATGAATAAGCTTTTGAGTGATCAGGGCTTGAACATGCAGGAGAATGAAAGACATGCATGGGATATAGTGAACTGGAACATTGTGTTATACAAGGGTCGATGTGCTCTCATTGTGAAGCAGCTGGGGTGGACAGTGAGAATAATGAATAAGTGGTGACATGGGGTATGATAGCTTATGTTAAACAGAGTTACCAACTCTGAAAATTCATTTTTCAAGTTGGCAGTATTCTTGAATATGCTAGACCACAGAGTTTAGGTGTTTATAATTTGTAGGGACTGAGGTATTTGATGGATTGACTTTACCACAATGCATTTATTGGTTTCTGTTTCAAAGGAAATGATCTTCAAAGTGTTCCCCTGTAACCTTTAAGATTCAAGAACATTTCAAAGTTCGAAATCTTGGAAGTCAGTCTGGAAGATCTGAAATTTGTCATGAAAATAATCTTACGTGAGAATTTTGAAAACTACCTTTTTCAAGGGGAAGTTACATAAAAGTTGCATTTGCATATTAAGATCCTAACCAGAATTGTTCATATGAATTTAAGTGTACAGTAAGGAAGGTTTGGTATTGAAGGTCTCTCTAGTGGTTTTGATATGTATTTGTAGATCACATCTGGTTGTAAAATGTACATGTATATTTTTTCAGATCTTGCAATATATTTATAAATTCCACTGGGAGGCTCAGGTCATGTGCACTCTCAGGAAATCTAATGATATGCATTTCACCTTTTCCCTTAGCATGATCACTTTGAGGCGGCCAAACTGCTACTGGAACATGGTGCAAATCCCAACACCAGGTACTTTTTTGGCTCAGAGATCAACCTTGTAAATCCTTTCAACACTCAGCTACTTCACCTCCTGCTTTCATATGGTGCCAGTCCAAATGCCCGAGACCGTCAGGGTTTCACACCCATCATGAAATGTTGTCGTCTCCAGCAGGTACGTCCTTATAAGGCATTGTTGAGAAGGAAGCAGGATTTTTTGAGACTGAGCCAAAATGTTCTCATTAGCATTGCTAGCTGTTAACAGTCTGTCTTATTTAAGATTTCATTGTTGATGGATTTTCATATATATATATATATATATATATATATATGATTTGATATGCTGGGATTTAGCTGAACATATAATTACAGAATTTTATGCATTAAAGATTATAATATTCCAGAATGGCGAAAAATAGACAAAGAATCCTGTTAAAAGTGCACTTAGGTATGTGCATGGCATGGTATGCTGTCATAACTAAAGCATGCTGCTTATTGGATCTGTATCTTATGATGTCAAATGGAGTTGTTGGAAATATTAATGCGAGTATGTTGCCATCATGTTAACAACATGTTGCTCATGTTGTTAAAAATTAGCAACAGTTGTAGTCTTGATTAATGTTCTACTTAAGAGTTATGCATGTTAAGTTCTCTAACAATTTTTAATTTTCACTTTGGAGCAAGTTGGCTATTACCAGTTTCATTTTATTTATATTTGGTATATATTCTCGTCAGAAAATACCAATTAATTTCATAAAGGTATACAGGTCCAGGAGTTTATACATTTGTTGACCATAGCTAAGATTATGAAAATTAGGTGCTCTTCATATTATGTATCAGCCTGTTTCAAAAGCTGGTAATGTCCAAACTTTTATGAAACCCTTTGTGATGGGGTTTTGCTTGAGAGCTCTTGCATCACCATTTTAACCCGGGAGTTTCTGTTATTACAGTCGCTTTTATCAAAAAACGCTGACCTTACAAAAGAGTTACACATACTGAATATTTCAATTGCATTACTGTATTTTCAAAATCCTTAATTTTAAGTTGAAAACCAGTTTACCGTTTGTGTGTATCAGAATTAATTTTTTTTTTCTATTCTAATTTTTGTTGTCTGTAGACTGACAGCCTGCCCAAGTTCTTAAAACAGAACTTGCTTTGCTTCTCCAAAATTGATTGATAATATTTATTGGCTTTGTTCTTTTCCTCGTTTTAGAGATAGCCATCTTGACGTAATTAGAAAAACATACACACTGTCCCTCTATTATTGCTTGTCCTGATTGGATGCTTTAGCATAGTCTGCAGTAGCCGTAATTTTGATACTTTCCACTGTGCCTGATAACACCTTTGTAGCTCCCCTTTTTTCTGGTGTAGAGTAATACTCTAACCACCATTCTCCCTCGTGAGCTCTTCCTCTCTCTCCCGAAGGATGCGTCAGAAGAGATGGAGAATCGTGATAACATCTCGGGAGAGGAGGTCCTGCAGCACTTCGCCCAGACCCTCATGGTGAGTGATTGCTGCAAGGGGAGGACCTGGTTCTTTGTGCTCTTACCTTATGCTTTTTCTGATTTCACCACATATGGTATTGTAGCCTCTTCCATAGTCTTGAGGGGTTGCAGATCCATGTTTTTGATTTGCAGACAGTTTACTGTTTTCTAGATTTTATTATTATCTTAAGATATTCGATACCTTGATATAAACTGGTATAACATGTACCTTAGATTTAACTTAAGATTATTCTGCTCAGAAAAATTAATGCTATTTACTGTTAAGCAACATGGACTTGGAAAGATAACCTTGCATACTGAACCTTCTGCATAATGCTTCTTTCACCTTTGGAAATTAACACTGAGTAATCCATTTGAGATATTATTTGATACAAAATCATTAGCTCTGCATTCAGTGTATTTGCTAGTGCAGATACATCCTGATTTGGATGGATGGTTCATATTTCTTGAGACACTACCATACATTTTTCAGTATTGATTCCACAGCTTTTATGTTAGAACTTACAAATATTAGATTATGTATTCATATACTCTTATTCATGGTTGGCAGTATAATAACCATCATTCTGTTTTCAAAGTCAGTGTTTCCAAGTCTTGGATATATTCATGCTTTTCTGTTTTCGAGTAATTTACTACCTGAACTGGAATTCACATTTCTATTGCTTTTTATGTTGGAAAGGTAGATGCGTGTTAATTCTTTAAAAGATAGTAGAAAAATCTTACTTATCATGTTCCAGTCCTGACCCTCTGCTCCATCTAGCCACTATTGTAACACTGTCCTCATCACCTCATCCATATGTTTATTTAAGCAGTCACAACACAAATCATACTGTAGATTTAGATTTAGATATTCTTTATTTAGTTATAAAACATTACTATAAAATCAATTGATGATGAAAAATTCACTTAATTTTTCATGTATTGTTTAGCATCACTGTATCTGAATTGGATGTGATTTTTCATGTAAGGATACTTTCAAGAACATGAACAGTAAATTTCAGTAACCTAAAGAGATAAAAGGTTAGCAAAAATGTGCAATAACGGGATAAAAATTTAGAAAGAAACTGCACTTGACTGCTTTTTCATATTTTATGAGAACACTTTTCACATGTAAACATCCCATGAAACTCTGAAAAAACTCTCTTTAAGGACATATTTATCTTCATCTTTTTCATATTTAACTGTAACCTCGTATGGAATCAGCTGAAGGTGTGATATGGTGTAGGCAATATGGGTTATTCTTCTAATTGTCTATAGAAGGGCAAGGAACCAGGTCTTGCATTATAAGCATCCTAGACTACCTTATGTCTGACACAACCAGGCCCTAGCTCTATGAGTACATGTACTTCACATTCACTATATACTATCATTCTGTCTGTCTAGTAACCCAGTTGTACCAGTTTTGATAAAGTTTGATTATTATCAGCTGTTGTCTCCATTTCCATTCTCATATCTATTGTGAGCAGATGAACCATAAGAACATTGATTTAAATTGTAGCCTAAATTTTCATTTTGGAAGTCACTGCTCCAAGTCCATGACTACTTTGAGGTAATGAGTGCTGGGTCCTGAAGTGTTGTGTCTGATGGCCTGTCTAGTGTCAGTCACCCCTGTGCCGGCATTGGCCATGAACTCAAGAATAAAAAGATGGATTTTAATTGTTTTTCTTATGCATGGAGTCTGTTGTTATTTTTTATATTTTTTCATTTATGTGTAAAAACATTGTTCAGTGCCGGCAAGCAGCTTCACTCATTGTGATTTTTATATTTCTTAAGCCAAAAATGACCTCCAGAAGAGTGTCCACAAACCACAGTCTTATATGTGAAGTCACTGTGAGAAATTTAATATGCTTGCACCTTGTGTATGCAGCTTTTATTTTCATAAAACAGTTCTGGAATGTGGTAACTTCATCTCACACCATTGCTAGTTGTCTCTCACTCATGCTATCCAGGACTCTAGTAAAAGTGTTGCTCCAGCTCATTGCTCAAGTTGAAAATACAAGCTGACTGCTCACACAATATGATCAAGATGATTGGTTAACAAGATGGGCTGCATCATCACTTAAACCATAGGTATAATCGCTTTGTTTTATGTGGCCTGTCTCACCATCATCCAGACATGACTGCCAACTTTGCACTGATGTAGCTGTCTTCCACAACCCCCAAGATCCTTCTCAAAGGTTGCAACCAGTGGGGCAGTTATCTACCAAAATTCTGTACAGTTTGCTCTGTCTCCCTACTAAAGCACTATGATTAGTGACTTGTGGCACTTGACCCCTACAAAGCAGTATGTCTTAACACAGAACAGTAACCAAAATTAATCATGAAATAAGTTATACAGGAAAAAATGATGTTTTTTATTCTGTTTTTTTAAATAACATGGTCATCAGCATATTTTTGCAACTTAAACCCCCATTATTCAGTGCTTTTTCAGCAGACTACCTCCTAAGTGCAGTTTTCCAGAACTTAGCCGTAGAACACACATCTTGGTTTAAGATGTGCACTTGTAAACAGGAAAGAATCATGTGGTAATGGTTGACAGGTTTAGTTAAATTGGCTTGACTATAACATTTAAACAGCTGACTTGATAATTGAGTTACCAACTGGACTTCAACTGTGGCTCATAGCCAAGGGCATTGTGGCCCCATATTAGAGTGTTGTGACTCAGGGCTAGTTATATCATTTTCCCTCTAAGGAAGTTAAGGTTCCTGACCAATGTGATGGCTTCTGGCTAATCATGTCATAGCTCCTAGCTAAAGGCATCATGACACCCGGCCAGAATGTGGCTCTTAGCTGGTGATGTTATGGTTCTTGGCAGAGGGATTATGGTTCATGGTCAACGATGTCCTGTCTCTTTACTTATGCCATGATTGCTTTTAGTCATTGATGCCTCAGTAGGAATAATTCTAATGTGCATGAGTATTTGGTGTGTTCACTATCAGGGTATGGTGTGATGTGTTACCCCAAAAGTATTTAGTATATCATAAAAACGATACTGTTTATCATTATTCACAAAGTCATTTTTTTCCCAGTATCCTCAGCTTGATTAGTGTTATGAGAAGATTCTTAAAACATATTCCCTCAAGTAACATAGTTGTTGGTAGATATTTATGCTACAGTCCAAATTGAGAGCTTCAGTAATTTATCATTATTTTAAATGTGCATGTTAGAAGTTCATTTCTGCCTCTAATCACATAGTCTTTAATGCCATTTTTGCAGGATGCTCCCTATGTCCTTCAAGTGATCCTCCTGACCTTTAATGTTTAAATTGATTCAATGACATTTAAAGCTCTTTTGCTGCCACAGCATTGACCTTTAATTTCTCTACACTGGCTTTGTAGCTTCTCTTTCATATAGTACCCACCTGTGTTTCGGGAGCAATAGTGACGATTATGTACTTAGTGAGCCAGCACTTCAGCGGTTCTCAACTTGCATTCCTTTGACCGAGGTAGCTGTGGACTGCTGGTATTCTGTCCACAAATATGCAGTTTCTCCTTGTCACACGTAATGTTTGACATCTCTTAACTCACACAACTCATTCTTCATAATTCTAGATTTTCTTGTGGTGAGCACTGTGAACTAGCCCAGCCTTTTGGCAAAGTGGTGGGAGCAATAGATAGAAGTAGCAGGTAGAAACTTTAGCTAGAAGTATTGGATAGGAAGATTAGGCAGGAGCATTAGGTAGAAGTAGTGAATTGGAACATTAGGTAAAGTACTCGGTAGGAACGTTTGGTAGGAGCCTTTGGAAATGCTGTGCTAGAGTTTCCCTCTCTTAGTGGCCTGTTAATAGTGAGGCACTAAAGGCTAAAAAATGGTACTATAGTTACCAGTTATAGAGACTTCTGCTGTGGTCACCCCCTTGAGGGGGTTTCCTGTAGGGAATGGGCATCAGAAATATAGATAGATAGATATCCATAGATATCCATCTTTAACAGGCTTATACTGACTTTACATCCTAGGATCTCTGACATTTTTGTCCATTTTACCTATTTTCTGATCTCTTCAACCTCCACGTACACTTATTGGTACCCTTCTAATGTTTAGCACCTTACACTGTCTAATTAACATCTCTACGTATTTGATCTTTAATACGTCTGTTATCGGTTTGACACTGTTGTGTTGATCTTTTATTCCTCTGCACTGACTTTCAGTATTTCTGACTAACTTATGACATTTCTGTTTAATGAATGCTTCCAAATTAATTTTTGAAGTCTTTGTTATGATCATAATTCCTCAGTGTCTTTTACTACAAGTTCATGTTCAGCAGGTCTGTTCTGACCTTTGGCATGTCTTCCTTGTATCTCTGTTAATGCTTACCTTGTATAGTAATATTGAAACCTGCACTAAAAGAACCTTTTTGCTGTTTAGAAATTGGTCTTTAACTTCAGTAACACTTTCAAGCTGACTCTACTCCTTGTATTGACATTTTCAATGTCACATTCATATTTTAACATCCCTACAAAGGCTAAGGAACAAGCTATATGTTGGTATTTTCTTTAGGATCATTTCTGAGCTCTGTTACCTTTGTTGTGCTAACAGCATTGAAAGAAATACTGTATAATCCTTTGTTTTTACTTTTTTTTTCATCAACAAAAAACTTTGCCCGCCCCATATATTTTCACAGGTGATACATGTCTGATTAAGGTTTATAGCAGGTATGGGCACTTGATGCTTTCAGGGTAAAATCATCATACACCTGGTCACTGAGACTAATGTTTCTAATGGTACGTGTACCAGCAACTCTCCTCAGTGTGCCTCAGGCTATCTTTTAGGGAAGGATTTTCTTTCTTTACTCCTGGCTGCCACTTGATTTTGAAATTTCACTCCTGGGCATTGTATTGTGCTTCAGGATGTTTAGCTTTTACCTTTGTAAAGAGGAGAGAGCCCGAGTTCTTGTCTGGAAGCAAGAAAATGGAGATACACATTAGATTTTGGGGTGTACAAGGTACTCAGAATTTACTATCAGGCAGCTGCTAGCTAAATGCTCTTGGTTTCCCTGATAATGTCATCCCACTATGAAAACCTATCCCTGGTCACCCAAGGAAGACTCTTAGATATACACCTAACTTCGTAAAATGAGAAGTATTGAAGCAACCCTGCATTTCAGCTGTCAAACTCAAGAAAAAACATCTTAAACTTCTAGGAAATATCTCTTGGAGAACCACTCAATATCACCTGCAAAAGGACCTTCATATTCTCTCTTGCAAGCCAGCTGCCAAACCCCTGCTTACAAAGGAAATGAAATGTAAATGATTCACATTTGCAAAGTGAGTGAGCAATAATGGAATAAGGCAGTGGTGGGTTAGGAGGCTGGAAGGTGCCAGTCTGTATGACTCTCATTTCATAGTGAAGATGTTGAAACACCCACATAGTATGATTATGTGGGATTGCTTTATTGGTGCAGTTGGTTAGGGAGGGTTATACTTTTACCAAAAAGCATTACAGTTAATAGAGAGCAGTATAGTAAGATGCTTGAGAACCATCTGCTTCATTTGTATTAGGTTCATAGATGTGATCACTTTATTCAGGATAGTGCCCCCTACCATAAGGCTAGAAAGGTGATTAATTGGTTATTAGAGAAAATATTCAAATTTTGGAATTCCCATGAGACTTCCCAAACCTTAACCCAATTGAGAACAGCTGGAACCAGTCAAGCTTGCGTCCTGCAACACCTCATCAATGTCGTGTCTCAGATGATCAAGAGCCTGTAAACCAAAAACATGGATCTAGAGTACTTCAAGAGCCTTGTCAGATCCATGCCCAGACATCAGTAGATGGTAATTAAAGCCAAAGGAGAAATGAAAAAGTACTAAAATGTTAGTGTGACATCGCCTTTGAAAATATATGGGGATGGACAAGGATTTTTGCGGACACTGTATGTCCAAATTGTTTTATATAATTTCTGTAGCTAACTTGTCAGTGAAACCAGAAATATGATTTTTCTAACTCTCTTGACATTGTCAAGCAGTAGCTTTTGCAGTATCACTTGCAAAGTCTTCTGTGATTTTCTAAACTTCTGTGAATATTTTGCTCCTTTTATTCATTAACCCCTTTAGTTGGTCAGCTTCTGTCTTTTACAGGCTTCTCCCCATACTTCTTGCCTTTGCTCACTTGCTGTAACCTTGCGCTTGCACCTTCCTTTTGTCCTGATGTCCCTCCCTGGCCCCTTGTCCTGGCTTGCTTAGACATTCTCTCACCTTGGTTTCTTGTCTTGGACTTCAGCTCTGAATTGTCACGTTTGGTCTCTTCTTCTGCAGGGTCTGGAGGCGGTTCTTCTTCTTATCTCCTTTGGTGCTAATGTCAACGCCCGCACAGAAGCTCGCCATGACTTCAGGTGAGCCTTTACCATACCTCCTCCTTTTCATGAAGTTGCACATGGAGTTTCCTTTTTGTCCTGAAGCTTAACTGTCTCTTTTCTGAAGTTGCAAATATATCTTATGTTTTTTAGGAATGGAAGGCTTCCCTCAGACTTTTGAAGATGCATGTATAACTTCTTTCCGTTTTGAAACCAAGCTTAAAAACCATTACCCAAAACTAAGTATATTTTCTGTGACCCGAAGCTTCTTTAATAATCATGATTTGAAGTTATATGATATAACCAACACTGTAGAGAATGTGTCCTCAAGAGGCTGTCTGGCCAACTTAGATAAGTTAGAACTGATTTTGGTTGTCAAATTCATAGGTTGTGCAGTTCATTTCACGTTCACATGCTTGAACATTGACGTACCTTCTCGTAAAAGAAGATATTCTATTTTTGACAATTAAAAGAATGTAGAATGGTGTTGACTGTCACTGGATTGTTCATAATGATTTTGTAATGCTGGTCATAGATATTCTTGGGAAATCTTAATATGTTTGAGTGTTTTCCAATGCTCTAGTTTCTTATAAAGTGGCTCATCACTCCCACTGAAATATTCATTGAATTGAAACTGATCTCTACATTTACCATTTGCATTGGCTTTTTAATGGGCCTTGAAATAGAGATCATTAGAGATACCTATAAAAAGAATGTTTGATTATCCTAAGACATTTTTGCTCTAATATACAGCCTGACCACTGTAGGTTTTGTATAAACTTGCTGTAAGATTGCTTTTGTGTTTTGAAGTAGAATAGAATTACTGGTGTATCTTAATTTTGTGGTGAAACTAATTTTTTTTCCAGTTCATTATATAAGGATTACTAATATTGTTGATGCAAAAGAGGTGCTACATTTCATTTTTTGCATATTGTTGTAGCCACTAGATATGATTGAAGATTAATACATATATATCATGATAGATGTGATATAGTTTATGTCCATATGTCTTATGGTAATCTCAGCTTTAACCACAGCACTTCATGTTTTGTGTAATACATGAAAATATTGAAATATATTAATCAGTTAACTCTTATCCACATATATTCCTGTTTAATGAAAATATGGTCTCATACCTTCACAACAGGTCTGTTCTTCATTATGCTGTCCTCTCTGGCTCAGTTGCCATAGTTAACCTCCTCCTCAAGCAAGGTGCTAGGGTCATCTTTGAGCCTTCTTACAACAAACCAACTCCCCTTGACTTAGCAATCCTCAAGGGAGATGTGGAAATGGTGCGGCTTATCCTTGAACATAGTGAGTTTTTTAATCGAACACAGTAAGTTTTTTAAAATGTTTCATATTATATATGAACATGTGTTCTGTCGGAGCTAAGGGTGAATATGGAGGAATTCAATGAGAAATAGAAAAGTTTAAGGTATTCATGGGTATTGTACTGTTTTGAGGTATGTGAATTTTCAATTTCTGTAAATCTTACTTACATACATGAAGCAGGTAAAAATATACAGCCTTTGAATGAAATATTGATTAAATACTTTCTTAAAATTTCTTGAACTTTTTAGTATCACTGGAAAGAGGATCAGAAATTAAAGAAGTCACATAGATGTTGTCAGATATTCCCATTGCTGCATCCTTTATATACATAGATATACACCTTAACTGTACTTACTGAAAGGATTTTAAAAGTTATAAATGAATGATACTGGATAGGAGAAATACAAGATGGGTAAATACAGAATTATCCTTGGGGATAATTTTGTATAGAGGAGAAAGAATACTGCCCTTTTATTCCCTGCGTGTCATAGAACGTGACTTAAGAGTGGCAGGAGCAGGTAGCTGGTTATTCTCCCTCCTTGTATTACTTCCCAAAAGAAAGAACAGCAAGGAGCCAAGTGAGGATTTTTCCCTCCATGGCTCTGTCATCTGTTTTTGATGCTTCTTCACTCATGTAGGAATTGACGAGTACTTATGAAAGAAAAAATACAAGTTAGGTGAATATAAAGCCTTCAGCCTTTCCCTGCAACTTAGCTCTCTTGATTTTAGTACCATCTTTGGTACCATCTTCTGGAAGTTCTCCATGAGCTCTTTCTGATTCTTTAGGTGTGGTGACCAAACCTGAGATCCATATTCTAGCTTTGATCTTATGTAGGATATAAATGCCTTGCTAAATATTTCCATATCCACATACTTGAAAGCTATTTTGATATTTGCCAGCAAATTCTCCAAGTATAGGGCCTTGCGACGAGTTTGGGATGGTGTCGCCTCCCATGTCCTTTTTACACACATGTCTTGTAGCATATTTTGTGCTAGGTAATAATCACATTGAAGCTATCTTTGGCTGTGTTTCATGCTCATTACTTCATATATAGGAGTGAATTTCATCAACCATGTTTCATACCAACTTTGGAGTTTATTTAGGGTCCCTGATAGTGTTGCAGTGATGGGTGATGTCTAGAGTGCAAGTGGGAGAATGTAACTTCCTGCCCCTTGTATAATCCTGTCATAAAAATTTGGTGGAATTTTTTATGTGGTTATATTGGCAAATTTTTGGATATTTACCCAGACCATTTTAGGCTCCTAATCTGCCCTAGCGTATAAAGCATAAAGAGGTTGCAGAAGGGGATGTACCTCTCTGTAAGGTAGTGTGTGGTACATTCTTCCTTGTCTTTTGAAATATTTATTGTCACTTTGAAAGTAATCTGATAATCAGACAGAATTATCATAACCATAAGAATAGCATTTATTGCTGTTGTATGTAGGAACCCATGTAAAGTACTGCATTGGCAACTTTTTAATTATTTAGATTATATGAATTAATCTTGGGATTCATGAAGTCATTATAGAAATATGTATCATAATGTAAGACCCTATACTGGTACTAGTATTTTCCCTTGCTTATGTTCCCCCTGCCCCATAATGTAAGACCCTATACTGGTACTAGTATTTTCCCTTGCTTATGTTCCCCCTGCCCCATAAGTCCTTTATAGAAACCGATATCTGCATCTCCCTGACAGATCCCAATCTGGATGCCAGCTCTCCTATCATAGGTTCTCCTCTTCACATGGCCTGTAGTGAGGGAATCCCCAACCGTCTGGAAATCTTAAAGCTGCTGCTGGAGAAGGGTGCAAATCCCAACTTAGTCATTGTTGGGGAAGACAATTCCCCCATCAAGCCAGCCTTAGGAGAATATCTTGCATCAAATGAAGATCCTGATGTAGAAGTTGTCAACCTCTTCCTTAAACATGGTGCTGAGGTAAGGTTGTGTTGTTGAAGAATGTGTACACAAGATATTTGGCAAATAAATGATCCATTGGTTATAATGCGGTGCTTCAGATGTAAGAAAATGCATAATTTTATAACTGACTTTTGAATAAGATCTGGAAATGTAAAAATATTTTCTTGATTTGTATCAGATTTATGTTAGATTTCTTTGTTAGAAATTAAAAGCTAACATCCTTCGTCACATTTAAATGTACTTGTTTACTTTATAAATTCATGCTTCGATATGTGTTGACTTGGAACTGGCTACTTTGAAGTTTATTGAAGTTAGTAAGGGCCAGACAAATATAAGTAGAATATGGAGTTTTTTAACTGCCTTTTTATAAATGAAACTGGCTTATCACTGGTTCAGCTTCTAAAGCAAATTAGTTGACACCTCAGATTTTGATAAAAGATGGGTATGACCTTGAACAGGATACTTCCTCAATTGTATCCCCTGGTTGTAAGGTAGGGATAATTTGATGTGATTGTTTTAGAGGTAGTACATAAGACTTTGAGAAGCTTGAATAGGGGATGTAAGGAAGGTAAATTTTGGTTAACATTTTGTTAGAGCAATCTGGATGTGATAGGTCTAAGTGAGACCATGTGAAAAGTAAAGGGTGCAAATCAAAAGTAAATCAGTTAGATGGTGTCATTAAGGATAGATGAGAGGAGAAAGGATGAGTAAGTGTGTTTGTATGTTTAAAAGATGAATCAGGTCAATGTGAGGGTTAATTGGTTTTAAGTTATTGTGTGTTAGGCTGAAGATGGTAATAGTGAAAGTTGAATTAATATAATGGGCTTGCATTGATAGATAAATCTAGGGACATATTGCAAAATTTAAGAATTTTGAGACCAACATGTTTCAGGCATGCAACAACATAATGGAAAAGAAAATTGGTAGATAGGGCTGAAATAGCTGGGAAAATATTTTGTAGAGGGAGAGGGAGTGTAGGCAGGTGGGGTGTAAGAGGAAGGGAAAAAATTGTCTTAGATTTTAGAAGATAAATTAGATATAAAAAGAGTGTGGTTGAGAGAGCACGAGGGTGTATTGAAATGGTTTGGTCACTTGGAGAGAATGAGTGAGGAAAGATTGACAAAGAGGATAGATGTGTGAGAGGTGGAGGGAACAAGAAGTAGGAGACCAAATTGGAGGTGGAAGGATGGAGTGAAAAAGATTTTGAGTGATCAGGGCCTGAACATGCAGGAGGGTGAGAGGTGTGCAAGGAATTAAGTGAATTGGTTAATTTCTTCTCTAAAAAAAAGTTATTTATTTGCTCTCCAGAACTTTAGACAATGCTTGTCAAGGAAATTGATCTGTCATACAGTGCCTGTCCCCAGTCTACTCTACGAGAGATATGTATGATGTCTGCCCTTTCCCACTCCCTTGACACTTTGCTTCTTTCCAGCGAAATCTAGAACTGTACTTCACAAGGATTCTCGTGTGTATCTGCACATATCTTTGGTACATATAATGAAAGATCATGAGCCTTAAAAGGGTCAAGATCCTTTTCATGTCTTTTCTAGATGTCTCAATGGTTTCTAAAACCTCTTCCTATCCCATATCCATTAGCTTTGGAGCTATTGTGTCTCCCAATATGAAAACACCTGAAGTTGCTATTCACTTCCTCATAGATCTTTGCATCATCCCTCAGCTGTTCTTCCCCCTGAATCCCTAAAGCAGATCAGCTGTTCTAAATGATATTTTACTTCTAATGAATTTATGGGAATGTTTTGGTATTTCACCTGTCATACATAACATTCTTTACAGAGTTTCATTGTTCCTTCTTTCTTGTCCTGCTATACTCATTCCTTGTTCTCTTACACTTTGCAAATGCTGGATTGCCACCTATATCTCTCCCACCGCACATCCTGAAGATCCTTTGTATTTTGAGGTCTCATTAAAACATTTATCCCTCTATGTTTCACTGTAAAATCATCAGAGCCTTTCACTAAAATGCCCTGGTTCCTGTCTATTGCACTCCATTTCTCAGTCCACATTACTAGATATTGATGACGTTTGCATAATTTACTGATTATATCTACCCTTTAGGTTTTGTCTCATCTCTGCTCTATCAATATCCTCATTCACAACAGTCAAACTTGAACATTACATTTCTGCTTTTTCCAGTTGGTGTATCGTATATAATAACCTTAGTACCCATGTGTGATGGTAAGGTCAAGCAATAATGTTGTAACTCCCTCTCATACTACTGTGTTCACTGTCATGATACATGAAATTTTCCTGTATACACTCTACAAACTTGTGTTTCCATGCCTCCCCATCACCATGAGAATCTAAATTCCCCTAGTCTATCTTTTAAAACTGAACTTCCTCATTATCTATACTTTAGAATATCTAAGGAGTGAGTACTTTACTGCTTCATGTGTCATTCAGATTGTTCCATCCTAATCACTGTATATATGTTCTAAATCAATACATTTTTTGAGGAATCTATAACCAACATCACAACACAATTTTTTCCTAGTTACTTTTCCCATTATGTACTACCTGAGTGGACTGTCTTCCACTATTTCCTGAAACTATGACAATCTCTTGTTAAGATAGCTGATCCTACCCCTGCCTTGCCCTCTCTTTCCCTCCTTAATATTATGGACCCTCTTGGCAGAACAGGAGAAATCTTATCTCTTTAGTTGACTTTGTTTCCACAGCTCCAACAATATCAGGTGCACTTTCCTTTGTACAACCCTTGACCTCAAGCTCTTTACCATACCTTACTCTCAGTCTATCATCATCATCTAACACTCCTGACCTCTCTCGAGTAATGGAAGGACTACTCTATCCTCGTGCCTCGCTTGATATCTCTAGTTCTTTACCCTCACCAAACTTCTTACATCAAGTACTTGTATCTACTACTTAATTCTGCAAATTCATATAGAACACATGGTACATGATAGGTAAGTCATGACAAAAAAAAAAAAGTAGAGGACAAAATGATAGGTAGATCACATTAGATGGACAGATGTGGTGAGGTCTGATTGGGGATATGAGAAGGGGGCCAAGTGTGGATCTTTCCTCTAAGGCTCAGTCCTCTGTTCTTATTGCTACCTCGTTTACTCAGGAAATGGCAAATAAGTATAAGAAAAAAATGTTTGAGAAATTACTTGGGAGTGTATGAAAGTGGTATGAATGGAAACTTTGGTCTTAATTGACAAATCAGCTTAAAACTGTACAGTACAAAAGTGTTGAGTGCTTTTACAATGATTGAAGTTCATTTTTCACTTCAACACACTGGACATGTGATAAAGAAACAAAACTGTGGAGATGAATGATATTGTCAAGACTTCGTGTACCTGATCCACCCAAATAATCCTGGGAATAGAGTGATGGTACTCATAAAGAGATACATAATAAGTAAAAAAAAGTACACTAAAACCACTAAACTCTAGGAAATATTACTTACCAGAGTACAAAGAATTGATCTGTTTTAATCGAGAGCGGGTGGAAGCTGAAACACCTACATTTTCTTTGTTACTCATGCTTCCCATATTTCGATTTAATCCTGCTCGACGAGCCTGACTTCTAGCCATCATCCTCTGTAAAAAGGAACATATGCATACACTAATAAGCCATTCTGTCAAAAAAATGTGATGAGGGCTAGTTATTTGTTTTTATGATAAAATGACCATTCACGAAAAAGTCATCCATACCTTGCTCTCCACACATGAAAGATTTCAGCACTATCTCCAACAATCACAAACTTATTCTATACAGTTGCCTTAATCTATCTCTTCCTTTCCTAGCAAATATCACACTCTAACTACAGAACATGACAATGCAATGCTCATAACAAGCCCACCTGGCCTCCCCTGAATATTAGAGCCTCCTCCTATTAAAAGACAAGCTCCTATATTATGCCTGCCATAAGTTATCACCATGGGGCTTTCCCTGGCAACCCCTTTTGGTTGGTCTTCATCATAACTTGTCTTCAGGACAAGCCATTCATGCATTTGCTTAGTTTTCCCCCCGGATCAATATCTGCACTTGATACATCCTTTTCCATTATCTTAGGCTTTGTGTGATTTTGTAATTTTTCCAGTCTGAGTAAAAGTAAATATTTCCTGTGAAACTCTTATAACATCAGCCATCAATATGGCTTATGTCAGGACAGAATGGAATTGCAGTTTAGGTTCCCAAGATAGAAGGTAATGATATTGCTGACTAGTTAGTAAAGCTGTCTAATGTATAGAGCCTGAGAACTGGCAACTCACCTCGTGTATATAAAAGCAAAAACAAAAATGAATCTTTAAACTACTGAGGTATATGACAGCTGAGTTTGTAGCTGAAAGTGGAGGAACAATGTGGCTTCAGGAAAGACAGGTATGCCAACAAGATGTTTCCTTTCAACATGTGTAAAAATGTATGGAAAAACCTATAATGTACATGGCAAGTTCAGATCTAGAGAAAACATATGATAGGATAACCGAGATGTCTTATAGCAGGTGCTATGGATGCATGGGATAAATGGAGAACTACTCAATGCAGAGAGATTTTATAGGGAGAATTGGCGTGTGTGTAAGTATAAAGATAGAGGCATAGCTAGTTCTTAATGAAGATGAATCTGCATAAAGCTGTGTGAAGTTAATTACTTTGTTAATTGTTGCTTAAATTGGTAATAAACAATTACTGTGTTAATATATAGTTAATTCTTTAATATACAAGGCAGTGTGGGAGGTATGTATAAGGGTTTTAGAGCAAGGGATGAGACTACAACATGCTGACTGATTACTTGTGTTAGAGGGAGAAGGTTAAACATAGTCTTGTTGCCCAGTCTCTTAACCTTATATAAATGAACCATATGTTTACTTTAACCTACAAGGGGACCTAAACAGACTAAACAAAGTGAAAGAAGCCCTCAATAAGATTTCTACAGTGCCCACAAAAAAATGCTGTCTGCCCCTCATACATTTCCAAAGGTGATACATAACTAAGGTTTACTGTGGGTACAAGCACATAATGCTCTTAGGGAGAGATCACTGTACATCCGGTTGCTGAGACTAGTGTTTCTAATAGTAAGAGCATCAGCAACCAGCCTCAATGTGCCTCAGGCATCTCTTGAAGCAACATTGTTCTTTCTTTACGCTTCCAGGATACCACTTCATTTTGGGAATTTTGCTTCTGTGCACTATATTTCTTCCACCCTGCACTTCAAGGTGGTTGGCTGTTTCCTTTGAGAAGAAAGCCTGAATTCTCACTTAGAAGCAAGAAAATGTGGATAAATGAGATTTCTAAGAGCATTCAGCACTCAGAATACACACTGAGGCAGCTGCTCCATGCAACACCTTATCAGTGCCTTGCCTCACTCTGATCAAAACCCTATGGACCTAAAACATGGACCTAGAATACTTGAGGAACCTTGCCAATTCCATGCCTAGACATCTAAAGGTGGTAATCAAAACCAAAGGAGAGATGACAAAGTAATAAAATAAGTGTAACATTGCCTTTGAAAATGTATTGGGAGGTGAAGAGGAGTTTTTCCATACACTGAAGCCAGCAGGAAACAAGCCTCAGGATTCTGTGTATGAAAACAAATTAAGAGTCTCTCATCTCTAACCTGTCCCCACAGCCCCACATTTGGAGAATAGTTAAGGAGACACACTGACTGCTGACAAATATTAGAGAACAGTAGCTTTAAAGTATATGGACAAAGAAATTTCTCAGATTTAGTCACTGCACCTACAGAAGCACAAAGAGCTAACAGTGAAATATGTTAGAAGATACAGTCCTAACAGTTGTGAGATGAGACATGAGCTATAGATGGGAAGGTATGTACAAGGGTAAATACGTGGGAAAAGCAAAATCTTAGGACAATATGTGATGTGATAAAGATTGATCAAGTAAGAAATAATAGGGGAAGAGGGAGGTGTGGTAATGAGAATAGTATGCTTGAGAGAGAGAGAGGAAGAGTTTGTGTTAAAATGGCTTGGATATATAGAGAGAGAGAGTGTAGAGAGGTTGGCACAGAAGGAATGTGTCAGAAGTAAAGGAAACAAGGAGAAAGGGAAATCAAACTGGAGAAAGAAGGATGTAAAGGAAAAATATTAGAATGCTTGGGGCCTAAACATGCAAGAGAATGTATGGCATGTATAGGATAAAACAAACTGATATATAGGGGGCAATGTGTTGTTAATAGATTGAACTAGGGTATATGAACTGAGGCCATTCAGGCAAGGAATCAGGCATAAAAAACCTTGGAAAAACTCTCCTTCCTCTGGCTCCCATTCAGCTTTTATCACTGCCTGTAATCACTACAAGCATGTTCCCCATGAGGCAAAGCATTCCTTTATTCAAAGGAAGTGCAAAAACTTTTAGTCATCTGATAGGTGTTTCTGGTCTTTAGCTAGGGCATCTCTAACAACTTTTGTCACTCTACCTTCCCTTCACATTTCTGCTCTGGCGGTACTGTAGCTGTCTCTCCAACAGACAAAGCAACTCCCTTTGGTTCCCATTTCTCCTCTAACTCACCCTTGGATTACCCTAACATTCCTTCCACCCCTGATAGTCCTCTTACTAACCTTTTGCCCTTTCCCATAAACTCTTTTCATACTGATCAAAAAGTGCTTCTTTCTCTGGAAATAAGCAAGACTTATGGTCCCGATGGCATCCATCCCTGTGTACTGAAAGAGTATGCCTCTGAACTTGCTCGCCTATTCTGTTTCTGTCCAAAAACCAAAACTTTTCCTTCTTGGAAGCATACATTGATACATACCATCCCTGAGAAGGGAGCCCGTTCTGTCCCCTCTATCATCCTATTGCTTTGACATCTACCATTTCCAAAGTCTTTAAGTCCCTCCTAACTCCTATATCCTTAAACACCTTGAAAATCACAGTCTTCTCTCTGATCACCGGTATGGCTTCCATAAGGTGAGATCCACTGATGATATTCTTTCCTATCTTACTAATATCTTGTCATCATCCCTGAAAGATTTTGGGGAGTCATGTGTAGTTGCCCTTGACATATTTAAGGTTCTACTATGGCATTAGGGTCTCATCTGTATGCTTCCCTCTTTTGGGTTCCCTCCCTCACTCTGCTCCTCCATATCTAGCTTCCTCTTCGGCCGATCTATTTCTGTGGTTGTCAATGGATCAGCCTCCCCCTTTTTCTCCAACAACAGCGGTGTCCCTCAAGGTTCTGTCTTGTCCCCTTCAATTTTTCTCCTTTTTTTCAGCAATATCTGCTCCTCCACAAATAATCCAATGCACTCATATCCTAACAACTCACACTGCATTCATTCACATCCTTCATTTCTGCTCCCTCTTCTCTCACTCAATCTGCATCTCGTTTTAACACAGCTTTCTCAATAATCTCACACATGGACAGGATATCTCAGTGGGGTACACAAAATCCTATTAAGTTTAATGCCTCCAAGACACACTTTCTACCCATCTCTATGAAAAACTCCTCACAACTTTCGTCTCTCCTTTGATGGTTCTGTAAATCCATCTCTCGATTCAGTGAACATACCTGGTATTACTGCAACATCCACTCTTTCTTGGAAACCCCACGTAACAGAAATAGCTAAGTCTACCTCTACGAAACTGTCCTGTTTAGATGTCGAAACTTCTCTTCCAAACAGTAGCTCCATTTATACAAGGGATTGATTCTTCCTTGTATGGAGTACTGGCCTCACATTTGGGGTGGTTCTAGCTCTGCATCCTTACTTGACAGAGTTGAATCAAAAGCAGTCTGCCTTATAAACTGTCTCATGCTAACTTCCAAACTTGCCCCCTTGCCTTGCACTGCAGTGTTGGTTCACTTTCCCTCTTTTATAGGTATTACTTTGCTTTTTGCTCCTGAGAACTGGCTGCTTTTGTGTCCATAGCACTAGCTGGACCATGCTATACTCAGCAAGCTGCTGCATCACACGATTATTGTGTGGCCACCAGCAACTCATGGGTGGGCCGTTTTGACAACTGCTTCTTTCTCTACATGTCGTTCACCCTCAGTCTCTAGCTGTCATGTGTAATGAACCAAAACCACAGCTCCCTTTCCACATCCAGGCCCCACA
>JAUUDZ010422108.1:0-14281 GCA_032361705.1 Panulirus versicolor | reverse complement strand
GCGAACGCCGCCAGGACTGGTCGTGTTCCCGTTGTACAGTACTTTCTTGGGTCGTGTTCCCGTTGCGCAGTACTTCCTGGGGTCGTGTACCCACTGCGCAGAGCACAATGCGAAACAAAGCAATTCTAACACGTCGTAATTCATTATGATACATTAACTCTGGTCATTATCATACATCGCAAGTCATTATCATACATTAACCTTGGTAATTGTTGTACACTTGTTTTACTTTATGCTCTTGTCATACACCCTCCCTGGACTTGGTGAGCTCTTCCTTCGTGACGCAGTACGGGACAAGGTGGTGGAGATGTCTGAGGACACGGGACAAAGCGGTAGGGACATCAAACGATTTATGGCAAGGTGGTGAGGCTATTTGAAGATGAGGGATAGGACGTCTGAGGACACACAGGTTTAGGTGGAGAAGACATCTGAAGATGGGGGATAGGACGTCTGATGACACAGGGTAAGGTGAAGAGGACTTCTGAAGATGGGGGATAGGACGTCAGAGGACACAGGGTAAGGTGGAGGACGTGCGGGGACACTGGGTGAGGTGGAGCAGACGTGAGGAGGGGGTAGCGTCTGCCGATACTGAGCGTGGAGGAGAGAACTGAGGACAGGGCAAAGGTGGAGGTGAAGGTTTGGAAATAGCTTCTTGACGTGACAAGTCATATATCTTCTTCTTTTTCTATAAAAGTTTGATATCATATAAAGCCCTACTCGGGGCTAAGTTCTGACGTAATTATAGAGACATCTTACCTCAGGCAGCAAGACTAGCATATTGCCAAATTAAAGCAGATTATTTGATTAACTATAATTTCGTATCAACTTGTTTACATAATTTCCTGTTAGCAGTCTTAAAGTCGTACAAGTAATGATTGCAAATATATCCGATGATCAACGTGTTATGGTTATCAATAACAGAGATAAAAATAATCTATGGTTGTAAATATTCGTAATGTGATGCAGTTGCCAGATTTTCCACTCATTTCAACTACCCTCGTAATGGTGCGATGGTCTCTCGGAGAAACCTTATCTCTATAATGCGTTGTTCATCTTTTTGATATACTTTATGATTATTATGACAAGTGATATCATGTCTGATTTATATCTTTATATATCTTTAGTCTAAACTACGTATAGTTCATCATATCCTGTAGTAATTAATACTGTGTTCAACCTGGCCATTTTGTTTACATTTACTGAATCAGCTGTTGGGCTGTTAACCCCTTGAGAACAACGGTACGACCATTGGGCACGAAGTGACGATCCTTAAGCACGACAGTGTGACCCTTGAGTACGACAACACGACTTTCTCAGAACAGAACGGTACGATTCTTGAGTACGTCGGTGCTACCCCGACAGTGGCTGAACACGACGGTACGACCAATGATGATGATGATGCGACCTTTTTGATATCGTAGCCTAGCCTTTGACACTAGCCCTTAAGGGTAAGATCAAGGGCCATCCTACCAAGAGTCGAACCGTTGTACTCAAGGATGGTAATGTCGTACTCAAGGGCTTAGGGAAACAGGCCAGTACCCGACCAGCTCCGTCTTTGGTGAGACGCTGCTGGTGCGCTGGTCCGCTCCCAGTGGAGGAACTATGGAACACATCAACAATCCTCACTCCTCACCACTCCCACATCCCTCACTCCTCACCATTCCCACTCCTCACCTACCTCACATCCCACTCTCCTCACCACTCCAACATCCCTCACTCCTCACCACTCTCACATCCCTCACCCCTCACCAACCCTACGTCCCTCAACCACCCCCCCATCTCCACATCCCTCACTCCTCACCACCCACACCCGGCACTCCTCACCACCCCACACCCCTCATCACCCCGCACTCCTCACCAGGAACAGGGAGGGAGGGAGGGAGGGAGGGAGTCAGGCAGGCAGGGTGGCACCTCGCGCCCCTCATCATGGCTCTAAATTTAACCGCAGGCGGTGGTGGCGTGGCTCTGGGTACAGGCACCCTCCATCCCTCCCTCCCTCGCTACAAACTCCTCCCTCCCTCGCTACAACCTCTCCCTCTCTCGCTACACCTCCTCCCTCCCTCCTCCTCTCACTTCTAACTCAACACCCCCTCCATCCATCACCCTGTGCAGGATATCCCTCGACGCCTTCCTTTCGTCCTTAACCATTACTAGGAGGTCATCGTGAGGGTGAAGGATGCGCCTCTTCCCTCCTGGCTGGTCGGGCAGGATGGGTACTGATGAGTGCGTCACTGGGTGCGGCCCCGCACCTAACTCAGCTGTCACGCACTCTAGTTCCTCCCGACACCACTCTTAAAACAGTCTCTACGTCTTTGACAGTGTGTGGTGCATCTGGAGTATGGCACACTATGTGTTGCACCTTGAGTGTGGCACACTATGTGGTGGACCTTGAGTGTGGCACACTGTGTGGTGCGTCTTGAGGGTGGCACACTGTGTGGTGCGTCTTAAATGTGGCACTGTGTGGTGGACCTTGAGTGTGGCACACTGTGTGATGGACCTTGAGTGTGGCACACTGTGTGATGGACCTTGAGTGTGGCACACTGTGTGGTGCGTCTTGAGCGTGGCACACTGTGTGGTGCGTCTTGAGCGTGGCACACTGTGTGGTGCGGCTTGAGCGTGGTGCTGTATGGTGTGCTTGGCTTGTGGTACTGCATGACGTGTCTGGCTTGAGACACTGTGTCCTGCATGATTCTATTGTTACTCCTCTTACCCAAGTTAATGTACGACCCCCACAACACATTCTGTACTCGCTCTCCCCGGCTGTGTGCCCTTCACCCACACTATCGCAGGTGTAACCTGCTCTTGCATGCGATCATTCCCACACGGTAACCTTGTCAATTCTGTACCATGTCTCTGGTGTACCCTTAGCCACCCCTTTGCCACTTGTCGCTTCATCATGTACTTTCCACGTGTATGATGGTCTTGCTCGGGGCACAGTCATAAAATGCCGTTCCTTCTGACGGGGAGTGGGTTCACTCAGGCCCCCCGCTTGTTGTTACACTCCTACTCAGAGAACGGCCCACTCAGGCCCACACCTGTAACACTCCTACCCAGAGAACGGCCCACTCAGGCCCCGCACCTGTTACACTCCTACCCAGGGAAAGGCCCACTCAGGCCCCCACCTGTTACACTCCTACCCAGGGAAAGGCCCACTCAGGCCCCCACCTGTTACACTCCTCCCCAGAGAACGGCCCACTCAGGCCCCCACCTGTTACACTCCTACCCAGGGAACGGCCCACTCAGGCCCCGCACCTGCCCACATCCACCCCTAGCCATGTACCTACCCTTCACCTATGCCGTCATTGAAATGCTTCGTCTATGTTTAAACAGAGACGGATATAGATTGTATGACCACATTATCTGTCACCTCTGCTTCACCATACCACTATTGACGCTTCTGTGGTGTAGTAGCGTTACTTCTTACATTGTCCTTTGTGTTTCCACAGTTTGCAACATGTAACACATTAATCCACAGGTGTTGATAACTTCGCTCGTTTCTACGGGGGAAAAAAAGGTATAGTCTGAGAATACATGTCCTCTAGTGCAGGCTTCTATGTCCTCTAAGTACCATGGGTATGTCCCTGGTTAGGGAATTCAGGCCAACTTTGGTCAAATCTCTCACAGCACACCGTTGAGGTTCTTTGAATATTCTCGTATTTCACGTGAAAAACTAATCACCGTAACATTCATTTGTCCTCCGTTACGATATGATAGGTTAGTTCAGGTTTAGAGAGGGAAATTGACGTCCCTAATTACTGCGAAGTTTCAGGGTGTCCGGCCATACTTAGAGAGTAAATATACATGGTCACGATAGTGATATCGCCCGTCTAGGGACTGCAACACTGTAGACATAAAAGTATAAGGTATTATGAAAGTTACAACAGAAGTGGAGCAAAATACTGGCCTGTTGGTGGAGGTGCGCGAAGCGGGTGCGCGGCTGGGTCAGTGGGTCATGACGTCACGAGGCATTTGAATCAATTCGTACCGCAGGAGGTGTATGTACCGGCCGAGCCCCATGGTTACACCTGCGCTTTTCGGGACGCACGGATACTGAAGATTATATTTCGGTTCCATGTTAGCATAACTCCGTGTTAACACAACTTTTATTCACTTTTAAGAGGAGGCACGAGACACAGAAGGAGCAGAGCGGCGCGCGCCGTTGCCATGAGACATCGGAGGAAGAGGAGCTGCAGATACGGTCCGCCTCACAGACCCAGGAACCAAAGTTCCTCCCCCTGGTCCAGCGCTGACCCCCTACTACCTCCTCCCTCGTCAGCTTAGGACATAACCCCAATGGAGGACCTGATGAACCAGGCTGACTGACAATTTGTTGCCTCAGGCGTATGGTGCCGCCTTGAGGGGCTGGCCACCTGTTGCCTCAGCAGGAGAGACGCCCCCCCCCCCCCCAGACTGTCTGGTTGGCCACCTGTTGCCCCGGCAGGAAAATCGCGCCCCCCTAGACAGACAGGCTGGCCACCTGTTGCCCCTGTTACAAGGCCGTGCCGCACTGACGCCAACAGTCGTCATAGTACCCTAACTAGCTGGTTATCTGTTGCCTCAGCAGGAACGGCTCAGCCTTCCTGAGTGACTGACTGACCATCTGTTGCCTCGGGAGGGTCACTGGTTGACTGGCCACCTGCTGCCTCAGCAGGAGGTCCTCAGCTCCCCAAGACTGGCAAACTTAGGTTTTCTTTTTGCCTCAGGAGTAGGTTGGTGATTGATTGTGTGGTCACCTGTTGCCTCAGCAGGAGATCCTAGGTTCTCCTGACACTGGCTAGCAATCTGATGCCCCAGCAGGAGGTGTCCCAACCCCAGGCTGACCATCTGTCGCCTCAGCAGCAGGTCCTCAGCCCCCCTTACTAGCTGCCTGGCCAAGTCGTCCACAGGCCTGCAAATTCATTATAAAAAAGGTGGTGTTATGATAGACGGCCACAGCCAACCCTCCCCACTGTGTACAAACAATCCTAAGGACGCTGATGGCGTGTGGTGAGCGCTAACGGACGTCAACAACAGCCCAATCCAACGAATTTCCTTCCGGTGGAACAAACCTCCGAGCTAATAAACATCCAAGTTCGCTCCCCCGACGTACAAGACTTTACATATAATCTAATCTATACATCATTATATCGTTGTCTGGATCTTTCATTACACTTCTCTCGTAGTTATGCTCAAATGATGGTTCGTGGAGGCTTGACCAAAACAGTCTTAACAACCAATTATTATTGCACAACCTGATCTACATGGAGTAGTTATCATATATGAAAAAAAAAATAATTTAAAAATTCTGCCAATGTTAAGAATCTAATTTTAGTGAGTTAAACTTGAGAGAGTCACATGTTACAGCTAAATGCCCTTCATCTTAATTACTGGGATCCTATTTTCTCATCATATGCAACCATTAAAACCCGCTATCGAAATTTACCGTTCCAAATGCCACACCGCCATTTTCAGTTTCGCTAAATCGCATTGGGGTATATTAAGTGACTATGCCATGTTCATCTCTTCATCTATCTGCGCGGGCCACATGGCGCATGTCAACCAATCCCTCTGGCCGTTAAGTACTCAGGAGGAGGAGGAGGAGGTGGCGATGGGCCAATTCTTCAAACTGTCTCACTCGCCAGTCACCAGCCTCCTCCCAGAGAAGACCCGGGCCGGCCCCCCTCTATACCTTCATTCACGGTAGTCAGCGGACGAGTGGGAGGCCCCTCCCATGCATAACGCCACAGTCGGCATATACCAAAGTCCCTTACGCTCCGGCCGGGGCACGCCAACCATCGCCGAGGCTATTGTTCCCAACGGAGGTTTTTTATTGGTTTACTGATGGACTGATACAGATTGCCCGGCTGCCTAGGAGCAGTGGACTGTGGCTTTTCTCGAGGGTATTTCTCTAAAAAAGGAAAAAATCGTTTGAATTACAAAACTTAAAACCAAACATACGTCTCTTAAAAAGGAAGAAAAAAAAATCGTTTAAATTACAAAACTTAAAACCAAATATACGTTTATCATGATGAAGTCAGGCATCGGTCATCTCTACTGCTTTGGAACTGATACTTTTTTGTGTGTGTGATGTGTGGGTGTTGGGCGAGAGTATAAAGAAACCTTATAACCCCAGACTGACGCGCACTTGCCCGCGAGCAGAATCTATTGATACATTAATGCATTCGGGCCCACGGGAGGAGGGAGGGCCGGCCTGCTTTGTTGCCAGCCTACGTCCAACGGCTCCCCACGACAGTCTTCAGAAAATGCACACAACTTCTAGACTCTTTTCAAAAATAATTCACTTCCCTCTGATACATACAGACCCCTGGATTTATCGAATGTGTGTAAGGGTGTGACAACAAAGATATACCTCACGTTGATGTTATTTCTTTGTTCTGGATGAAAAGTATTGGTTAGAACTAGGCTGCGCGGCCGATGGAGTTGTGGTCCTTACAGTATACCTCCTTAATAATCTTGGATCATGTAAATCAACACCCAACACGAGTCCCTCCAGATCGTCACCACCATTCCTCTCACACTCCCCCCCGTTCTTAACTCTCAATTGTTCCCTATAGTGGTGGGTAAAGCATTTCCTTCGAAGAATCTATGCGAGAAATACTCAAAAGAGAAGGGATTTTCAACTTTTCATCTACTCAGTACTCTTTCACATGGCGTGTACGTACACCACGAAGGGATAAATTTATAGAAAATACCAGAATGACAAACAAGAAGATGTGTTAACGTTAATAACACTTACCAATATAATGATGATTTCTTTGGATTTGTAGGCAGCATCTATGGATCTGGAGAAACCATATGATAGCGTTTATTCATATATGCTTTCTTGATGGTGTTGCGAATGTATGGTGTGGAAAAAGAGCTATCAGAAGTAGCGAGGATTGTTTACTAAGAGAGCTAGGCGTAGGCGCAAGCACGTAGAGAGGAGGGGAGTGGTTCCAGGCGAAGGTGGGTGTATGATATCACCATAGCTGTTTAAACCATTTGTGGATGGAGTGGTGTGGAAGGCAAATGGGAGGGTCTTGAGGAGAAGGGCGGGTCTCCGGCGTGCAGGGGAACTGGGGCGCCTGACAGTTGCTGTGGCAGACCCGACAATTGCAGGAACTGGTGTGTTTGGGAACGTGTGTGAAGGGTGGATACAGAATATGAATTGGTCAGGAAACACTACGGAAAGGTGTGTGGCGTTTAGTGGTGGACAGGGGGCGCTGGTTTCGGTGCACTGTACATGACAGGTAGAGAATGTGAGCAAACGAAGTCGCTTTTCGACTATTCCTGGCGTTGCCTTGCTGCACGGGAAATGGCGATTTCGTATATGTACAAATTACTGTGTGGTTTTGTTTATGTACGTTTACTAATATCCACATCATACACGACACTGGTGTAAACATATGATTATTAAGAGTAGTGAGCTACGCATGTGCCAAACCTTCAAATATAGTGTTGAATGTGGACCTCTAACAATGTGACAGTTATCCTGATACTCAAAACTAATTACGTTTCCCTAAACAACTGTAGGAATGATAAAGTTTCATTCTATATGGACCTACGCTGAACGGCTAAGCAAAGAGGCTGCTCTCAGCCACAGTGCCGGTCAGCGGGAAGCCAGCTGTGAAACGGACTTACTGTAGGTTTTTATCAAAAGGTTCCCGATTCACATCTGAGATAAAAACCCAAGATGACCAGTACACACGAGCCTGTTATCACCTAGGCAGTTTTCTCAGTTCACAGTTAACTAGGTAGTTTGGATGATCTTTTTTTAAACTGATTTCTCTAAGGTTAGCAATCATTTTTCTTACGTGATATAGCCGACCACCGTCAGTAGGCTGGCCTTATAGGCTGAGAAATTACCTACAGTTTTGTGACGGCTGTGAGCCACGGATGAAACATTTGGCCAGCAGTTGTATGGGTCGTGCTCGACCACATCTTTTGCTGCACTTAGCCTTCTACCAGATACTTTCATCCACACATAGTTCTCCACAACTCAAACTTTATTCAAATATGCTTCCCGTCTGATTGATACAGTTTGGGCGGAGACATTGAATGTCATATTGGTACATACTAAGGCTCAAGAGATGTGTACTAGCGAGGAAATCCCTGTAGTGTAGCGGGTGTGGCCCACGGCTGACCGCCTGCTTCACACACACACACACACACACACACACACATCTTGCCATTGTTAAACATATTTCGTCATTTTTATACAAAGGCAAAAACACTAATATCAGTAATGTCATGTGCATTACTGTAATTCCATTGAAAGTCTCAGATTACGAGACTAATTTAGAGGAAAGAACTATGAAGTTATCGAAACGTTGACAGAAAGGCAAAACCTGACAATGACAACACTCGAATCCAACGACCTCAAGGAATACTTCCAAATACCACAAGTTATCTATCAATAGTCTTTTTATTTCACAGCTATGGAAGTCCCGCAAAATATCAAATGGTCTCTAGTCCAATAAAAATCCTTATCGCATGAACACCATACCCGGTCATTCCACAAAAATAACCATGGGATTAAAGTATATATATATAATTTCAGCTTACTATGTCCGAGTGGAATCCCACAAACAGGAAGTGATACACCGTCACCCCGAACGAAACTTTCTGTACCGGGACGCTCCCCGCGCCTCGGCCTTGACGGTGCGGGGGCCAGACCTCACGTCACTCTACGGTCAAGTCTTGCCAGCTTTCACTTGACCGTCAAATTACTAGTTAGATAATTATATGTCTAAGCAAGAAATGGAGATTAGTTGAGATGATAAGTCTTTGCCAGACTCATACTGTTTCTCGATATGAAGCTCACGAAAAGTTGATGTTGTTCAATATGGTGTATTGATGCTTCCACTGTCATCACACTTCTGAAACCTCTCAAGTGTAATCACCAGGTGTTTTGTTACTCGTTTCCTAATTCGAAATACGTCCCTCATGCATGGTTCAGCAGACAGGTATTATCTTCGGAGTTTTATGAAGTTTGCTCTGTTTACTGGCGTATAAAATACTTTCTAAATCCATCATGTGCTAAAGTAGTCTATTTATAGTCAAAGAATGAACTTGCAATTACTTCTTGAAAAAATGTCATATAGAAAGAACGCACTACAATCTTGTCAAGTGAATTACTTTGCCAACTATGTACAAACTTCTAGTATTGAGAGCAGATATATATTCTTGGCTATGTTCTCCACCTTATATGCAATGAGCTGCCGCGACCTATATAACAAAGAGTTAGAGTATAATGGTCTATTTACCTGTAAAATTTGAAACATACAGGGTTGCGCAGTACCAATGCGTACACGTCTCTTTCAACACCGTGTTCCTTGGGTTCCCGTATGAAAAAGAACTTTTTTTTACTGTTGTTGTTGCGTCTGCCAGTAATATTAGTTGGGGATGGTGCTTGAAGGCAAAAATCTTGCCAAATGAATTAGATATCAATGCTATTTCAGACGCATCGCACACCTCAGACGGATTTAGGGTGGGCCCATAGCCCCAAGAAAAGAGTCAGGGCATCCATAGAAAAATGGTCACTCCGCACTAGTTTCAATGATATTACTAGTCTGCCGCATTGGCTTTAATTCATAAGGTGATGCAATACGTGTTTGCTTTATCTTATTTCATAATGAGCTACTTGACATAGCTTTCACTACATGATAACCCTACCCTAAAACCAGTATGAGTTACAGGAGAGTGGGAGGAGGTTATTGTAAACATCCGGTGAAGAAACGGTAAAATAAATGCGTTTATTTGAAATCCTGACCTTCGCTTTACAAAGTTAAATCCGTCTTTCTTGTACCTCCAAGGCCTCTGAATGTGTCATTACAGTTCGGTTACATTTACCACCGTAACTGATTTATCCATGTATTCAGTTTAACCCTCTTCATACAGGTCAGATAGCTATAGCCAAATGTTTGAATTAAGGTTGCTCATTGGTTAATGCAACACACAGGAGGGTGGTAAATCTACAACTCTTCTTATTTTGACATATATATTCATATTTGTAAAGTGCTTGCAATATAATAAGCAGCCAGTTTAAATACGGAATAATTTCCGAAGCTGAAGAGGTAAAAATTAGCTTAAAACTTTACCGTTATCAAAGAAAATTAAAGTTTATTATAAAGTTTTATAATACGATGGGGTGACGTTTGAAGTAAATGCGGGCATGTAGGTGTTTTCAATCAACAAGGTTACGTGTTTTGTCTGATAATGAAATGGTGGGAACACATACTGTAAATATGGGTTATCTGCCAGTTTTCATTATTCTGTTTATAATAATTATTTGCCAATCTACGTCTTTTTCTTTTTTTTTTGGAAGTCAATCATCTGGCTTTATTTTGCATGACTGAGAGAGAGAGAAAAAAGGCAAATTCAACATTAGGAGTTAAGAGGACATGCGGTTTCAGATTGTGTTTAATATCTTCATATTTATTCACCACGATCCGTTTAGGATTGGTCCCTCCATTTGGGGAGATACAAGATCAGTCAAATACTATTCCTGAAATGTTATACCACCTATTATTTCCTTTCATCTTTGGCTGAGGAAATATTCATGAGACATGATTGGGACTCATAAGTGTACAGGGCTTTGAAGAAAGGGAAACTGAGGGATAAAAGTGTGCTAAGTACACTTAATCAACCTAAAGTACACTTAACCAAAACCCAGCTAGGAAAGCCTAGTATTAGAGGGGATTGGTTATGCCTTATCGAGGATTCCAACACAGGGTTTGTTGTAGCCTCTCTATTTGGTTAGTCTATTCTTACAACATACTTGAAAAGAATCAATTGGAAAGTGATTCGCAGAATAACTAAGCACAACTATACGTTGGCAAGATTAAACTGTGCTTTTAAGAAACACAATCACTTTCTCGCCCGTCTTTTACACTGATAAAGTTCCAAACTTCTCCAACCATACTTACGAAAAATAAAAAGGTTATATTACCTAACATAAATACGACAATCAATAGTGGTCAATCAATCTAATATCTTGATCACCAGTATTAGACAAAAATGGTACATACCATCCAGTATTAAAGCAACTTCTCATCATTATAACAAAACCATACTTATCATGCCACTTGCACAGCACTCATAATAAAATTATGTACATAACGGAATAACTGAAAATTATCAAGATTCATTACAAGTTCATAGAAAAGGATTTGAAATGTCCACTAGCCTATTTCCCGAGGTAAATGATTCTGTATCTTTCGAAGGCCTAAACCTATCATTCCTGACGGGATAACTGGTAAAAAAAATAAGGCAAATTTTCGGTAAATCTACAAAATTGATGTCATTTCATTAATACCTAACACTTCATAATTCTTTCAACCTACAGTCTTCCTTCCAAATCGGAGCCCTCCCCTCAAACGCATTTTTAGTATAAGAGGATCAAAACTAATGATGCAAATTAAGCTATCCCATCTGATTCCCCTACGCCATTTATAGGCATCCATTCATATGCGTTTTGTGGAAACCCATCAGTTATTCCAGTGGTGCCTCTAAACTGGAACTTGGGCCAAGTAACGTCATCAAACAGCCTTAATGAAATCTAATAAATAAAGTCAGCCAATTAAGAAACTGCACTGTGCTGGTAACTGACCACATACATCAGCATTCTGCCATTAAGTCACCACAATTAGTTGGTAAACGAGTGTAGTCAACCAATTAGGAAACCATTCATCGGTCATGCCTAAGAAGAGACTGGACCTATATAGCCCCGAAATGGACGCTTGGCGTATTTAACCATATTTTCGCTATCTTTCATCATGAACACACACCAAGAATACTTATCTCGGTAAAAGACTGCTCAAGAGTGATGTGCAGTATATCGAAAAATTAAAACTGGTTTTGTGATGATAAACTGTTGCGGTAAACGAAAATATTTACTTCAAATGAGTCTAAGCATAGGCTGAAATACTTTTGATTAGTGTGATTACTTTGTGTAAATGAAAATATTCCTTTTTTAGTCTCTGCACACATCTATCTAACATTTACATCATTATAGAAATGCTGGTACGAGTATTAATGACTTCTTATAGTTATGAAATTTTGTAAAATATCTTAAAACCCTTTACATAACATTAGCATAAACACGAAAGCCCTTCAAAATCCAAGAGCATAATTAATAGGGAATCAATAAGCCGATTACTTCATTGTAACATCTCACACAATAGAAATAAAATAGCTTGCAATCAAACCTGATCGTCCTCACAAATTGGCGAATCCCTCTGGAACAAAATGCGTGGTTCGCCTCTGGGATCAAGGCCGTGAATGTTGACAAAAAGGAATGATGGACATTGAAATGTTCATAGGTGAGGTTCTGCAATTGGGAAGGGCATCTAGGGAGGTCATGTGGAGGGGTGTGGTATGTGGATGCTTATTATGATGTAGCTGGTACTGTTAGGTTTCATTCTTATCGATTGTATTTCTAAGGTGCTTTCGCTTGTATTTCCAAGGTGCTGTCGCTGACTGTGAGATGTTTTGTTGTTTTGGAGAAAGAGGTGGACGAGTGTTCTAGGTACTCCTCCTGTTCCGTGGATAGGTGGGAGTCGTAGACCTTGCTGCGAGTCTTTTCTTGGATGAAAGCTGTGTGGATATTTTCTAGCTGGTTGAGTATTTCAATGTTTGTCTCTCATGAAACTGGCGATGAGTTGCGAGACGGGTTGTTTGTCTCTGGAGTCTAATGGTTTGTTGTTGGTAAGGATTATGAGTGTATGTTCTGTGGTGTTTGTTCAGTGCTTGTGATGAAGGTGAAGAGGTTTGTGCTGTCTATTTTTTTTTTTTTTTTTTTTTTTGGGGGGGGGGTTACTAGGCTTCGCCTGCAAGAGGTTCCACTGTGAGAGAAAAATCATTATGGCAAGGCTGTACCACTGGGAGAACAGTCTCATTACAGAACTTCACTCCCAAAGGAATGTGCATATCCCTTCTACTGGGGTAATCATAAATATACATATGCTACTTACTTCCTGCCCTGCAAGAGTTCTTTTCATTCTCATGAGGCACCTGCAGCACTCAGGAAGCTGGCCACATCCACTGCCTGGGACCACAGGTCATAAAATGTTATGATGGTGTGACTCTTTTTTATGTTCAGAGAAAACAGGGCAACTGCTTGGTGTCTTCTTTATGGTAGTTGTTGCATCGTGAGCATGAGGGGTCCCATGAAATGCTGAGACTGTTTGTAGTGCTGTAAATAAGAATGTGCAACTTGAGTTTGGGAGTGTGGTTTCTGATGGGTGTATCCTTGGTGGGAGTTTAAAACCGAGATGGGAGGTCAGTTGTTTACTACATTTTGAGTTATTTCAAAGTGAATGTGTTTTGTCAATATTTAATGGAGGTTGTGGGATCTGTGAGAAGAGGTTACGAAAGTGTGACACGGCCATTTTATAAAATGTTTATATCTACATGGAGGTTCATTGTCAGTTATAGAGTGGTTTGGATTGGAGGGTTCTAATGCTCTTGCATAGCATTGGGTGCTGAGCATGCTGAGGTGGTCTAGACGTACTGGCAGGATCTTTGTTCAGTTGTGAAGGTGTTAAGTATTTGTGGTTGCTAAGCATCCAGAGATTGTTCCGAGTGCACAGTTTTCTTTGGTTTGGACCTTTGTTATATTTGCTTTTGAGTGGGTGGAAGACCAGATTGGTAAGACTGTTTAAAGAGAAGTAAATGACTTCTTTGTTTAGGATGCTGATGCATTCTTACTCGTCTACATCTGGTGCCAGTTAGTGTTTACAGGTCACTCTCTCTCTCTCTCTATATATATATATACATATATTTCCTTTTCTCGTACACACTGGCCTTTTCCCACGTTAGCGAGCTAGCGTTAAGAACAGAGGATTGAACCTTAGAGGGAATGTCCTCACTTGGTCACCTTCTCCGTTCCTTTTTTCTTAAATTAAAAACGGGATAGGGGAGAAAGAATGCTTCCCACGTATTCCCTGCGTGTCGTAAACGGCGACTAAAAGGAAAGGGAGCAGGGGACTGGAAACCCCCCTCCCCCCGTTTTTTTTTCTAACTATCCAAAAGAAGGAACAAAGGTATGAGCCAAGTAAGGATATTCCCTCCAAGGCTGTCCTCTGTTCTTAACGCTACCTCACTAACGCGGGTGGCGATGGGAATGAATAAAGGCAACAAGAATGAATTATGTACATGCGTATATATGTCTTCGTATGTATATATATGTATACGTTGAAATGTATTGGTAAGCATATGTGCGCATGTGGACATGTATGTATATACATGTGTATGTGGGTGGGTTGGGCCATTCTTTCGTCTGTTTCCTTGCGCTACCTCG
>JAUUDZ010422097.1:0-14284 GCA_032361705.1 Panulirus versicolor | reverse complement strand
ACTCGTACACATGCCTTACATCCTTGATAAAAACTTTTCACTGCTTCTAGCAGCTTACCTCTCACACCATATACTCTGAAGACCTACCAAAAAGCATCTTATTCAAACATATCATATGCCTTCTCCAGATCCATAAATGTTACATACAAATCCATCTGTTTTTCTAAGTACTTCTCACATATATTCTTCAACAAAAACACCTGATCCACACATCCTCAACCACTTCTGAAACCATACATCTCTTCCCCAATCTGATGCTCTGTACATGCCTTCACCTTCTCAGTTTCTCCCTTGAATCAGCTATCAGAGATATATCATCGGCAATCAATGACTGACTCACTTCCCAGGCCCTTTCATCCCCAACAGACTGGATACTCACCTCTCTCTCCATAACTCTTGCATTCACAAATCAAACAACCATGGGGACATCACACACCCTTACCACAGACTGACCTTCACTGGGAACCAATCACTCTCCTCTCTTCCTACTCGTACACATGCCTTACATCCTTGATAAAAAAAATTTCACTGCTTCTAACAACTTACCTTGCACACCATACCTTCCACAAAGCATCTCTATCAACCCTGTCATATGCCCCTTCCAGATCCATACATGCCACATACAAATCCATCTGTTTTTCTAAGTATTTCTCACACATATGCTTCAAAGCAAACACCTGATCCACACATCCTCTACCACTTCTGAGGATTGGTGAAATTCCTGTATAGTGCCACTGTATAAAGGCAAAGGGGATAAAGGTGAGTTTGTTGAGTATGCCCGGTAAGTTGTAAGGGTGAATACTGATTGAGAGGGTGAAGGCATGCACAGAGCATCAGGCTGGGGAGCAGCAGTGTGGTTTGAGAAGTGGTAGAGGTTGTGTGGATCAGGGTTTGCTTTGAAGAATATGTGTGAAAAATATTTAGAAAAACATGGATTTGTATGTGGCATTTATGGATCTGTAGAAAGCATATGACAGGGATGATAGAGATGCTTTATGGAAGGTCTTAAGAATATGCAACGTGGGTAGAAAGCTGCTAGAAGCAGTGAGAAGTTTTTATCAAGGCAGTAATGCTTGCATACAAGTAGGAAAAGAGAAAAGTGAATGGTTCCAAGTGAAGGTTGGTTTATGGCAGGGGTGTATGGTGTCACCATGGTTGTTCAATTTGTTTATGGATGGGATGGAGAGGAAGATAAATGCAAGAGTCTTGGAAAGAGGAGCAGGTATGCAGTCTGTGGGGATGAGTGGGCCTGGGAAGCGAGTCAGTTGTTGTTTGCTGTGATGCAGCACTGGTGGTGGATTTGAGTGAGAAACTGCAAAAGTTGGTGACTGAGTTTGGTAAAGTGTGTGAAAGGAGAAAGTTAAGAGTGAATGTGAATAAAAGCAAGGTTATTAGGTTCAGCAGGGTTGAGGGACAGGTTAGCTGGGGTGTGAGTTTGCATGAAGGAAAAGTGGAGGAAGTGAAATGTTTTAGATATTTGGGAGTGGACACAGCAGCAAATGGAACGTTGGAAGTTGAAATGAGTCATAGGAAGAGAGTTGGTGAAGGTTCTGGGCCCGCTTTAGAACATGTGAAAAGAGAACATTACCTGGGCATTACCTGGGAGGGCAAAAATGGGTATGTTTAAAGGAACTGTAGTCCTAATAGTACTATAATGATGCAAGCCGTGGGGTATAGACAAGGATATACAAAGGAGGATGGATATGTTGGAAATGAAATGTATGAGGACAATATGTGGTGTGAGGTGGTTTGATTAAGTCATGAAAGGGTAAGAGAGATGGTTAGTGATAAAAAGAGTGTGCTTGAGAGAGATGAAGAGGGCATGCTGAAATAGTCTCGTTATACGGATAGAATGAATGAGGAATGGCCAACAAAGAGGATATATGTCTCAGCTGTGGTGGGAACAAGGAGAAAGGGGAGACCAAATTAAATATGGAAGGATGCATTGAAAAAGCTTTTGAGGGCTCAGGGACAGAACATGCAGGAGGGTGAAAGGTGTGTACAGGATAGAATGAACTGGAATGATGGGGTATACTGGGGTCAACATAGTGCCACTGGACTGAACCTGGGCATGTGAAGCATCCAGTGTTAACCATGGAAAGGACTGTGGGGCCTGGTTGTGAATTAGGAGCTGTGATTTCAGTGCATTACACATGACAGCTAGAGAATGAATGTGAGCGGATGTGGCCTTTCTTCATCTGTTCCTAGAGCTACATGCTGATGCAGGAAATGGTGATCAAGTATGAAAAAAAATCTCAAATGCAAAATGCAAATTATGACCACAAACTCCATTGGCCCACTTAAAAAAGAAGACATTCTTACAATCAACAGCTAGAAAATGAGCGAGATTCTAAAAAGGCATTACAAGTCAGTATTTAGTGAGCCAGACACCACATCAAAGATAAACAATCCAACAGACTTCTTCCTAAAGAGTAATATCCCAAGAGTACACAAAGCAGATACCACCTCAACACAAAATTCTGAGAGGTCCCTGAGAGAATGCCCATGCATTTTGCCCCAGGCCCAGTCTCTTAAAACTCAGTCTTCATACAGAAATGCAAGACAACTTCAGCACATGTACTAAATATCCTCTATAAAAAGAGTGTGCATTCTGGCATCATTTCTGAGTCTGAAACTGATTCACATCGCCCTACTCCAAAAAGGTGGAAGCAATGCTATCCCAAAAGACTATCAACTGAAAGCATTATATCTCTCTTCAAGATATTCGAAAGAGTCCTAAGAGGCAAGCTGATGGAATTAGTGGAAGTGAACAATCTACAAGCACATGGCATGATTTCAGGGTGAGAAGATCTTGCCTCTTTCAGTTGCCTGACCCCTATGAAAGGATTGCTCAAAATCTGGAAAACAAAGAAAATGCTGACATGATTTATGCAGACTGTGCTAAAGCAACCAATTAATTATGATCATGATGTCAGAGCACACAAAATGTGAAAGATAGGAATAACCAGAAAAAAGGGGAGACAGATGTACAACTTTTTAACTAACAAATCACAAATCATAGTTGTAAACCATGCCATCTCAAGTGCCTCCACAACAAAAAGCTCATTCCCCCAAGGAAATATATTTTTAACCATCCGGTTCCTCAATCTTATATCTTACAATGACACAAACATGGGCCACAGTTTCATCTCATACCTTGCTGACAATACAAGAATGAGCAAGAAAATTATTACATCAGTAAAGACACTGAAAGGCTAAAAAGAGACTTAAATGATGCTTTTCAAAGAAGATAAGTTTTAACTCCTCTGGTATAGAAAAAATAAAGAAACCAAAACAAGAAAAAATATTGGACAGACACAGTCGCTATCATAAACCAGCTGATTAATGTGAAAGACTTCAGAGTAATAATGTCAAACAACCTAATCTTCAGTGACCACAAAACAATAGTTGCCTCATGTAGAAGGATGGCAGGCTAGATCCTGCAGACATTCAAGACTAGAAACACTAATACTGTTATCATTCAAAGTGCTAATGTTATCATAAACTGAATGTTGTTGCATCATAACACCACACTACAAGGCAGGTGAAACTGCAAAATTACAAAATGTTCAAAGATCTTTCACAATCCATATTAATGTGGTAGAAGACTTAAATCACAGGGAAAGGCTGAAATCTCTAAGGCTATACTCCCTGGAGTAATGTCAGATATACTGTCATCTATACCAGGAAAATCCAAGATGGTATGGTTTCCAACTTATGTTTGGAGATTTTCACCCTTCTGACACGACAGGCATGGAAGACTGTAAAATACTGCCTCTGAAATCTCAAGGTGATATGCACAAAAGGAAACAACTTAAATATCCAGGCCTAAGACTCTTTAATGCCTTGTCATCTACCATCAGAAACTGAATGGGATGCACAGTAGAGAAGTTTAAGAGTGCACTGGGCAAGTGCCTACAAAGAGTACCAGACCAGCTAGGCAGTGGGTGCTATGTAGACCTGATGACTGTAGTTTCTAACAGCTTGGGAGACAAACAACCAAATCCTGCAGCCTGAGCCCAACTCGGGCTGTGGAGGTGAAGACTACCGAAGAACTCACCATGTAAGCATCAGGTATAGTCATGCACAATGTATGGAAAAATGATAAGTTGGTCAATAAAACACAGAATAATACAGTATGGGGCAGAAGGAATTTAGAGGTAAACCATAAAAGAGGTAAACAGATGAAGCAAGAGAACTGATTAGGGCTAATATCATTCTGGAAAAAGGTGAAGGAATGACTAGGAACAGACTGGATGCAATAGAAGCATTCTGTGTATGGAGGGGGCGAGAATTCAAATAATGGTCTCATAAGACACACTAACCTTGAGTGCAAAGAGAGGAAATAAAAAGCACTTTGAAATCCATGTTTCACTTAAACTGGGCACTGGATGAGGACATGTATGAGTGATTTCTGAAGGCTATATGTACCTGATCTCCCTATGGAAATGAAAATGGAATAATCATTACAAACACAGAGACAGAGAGATAGGCTTTATACTGCTTGTTGACCCAGTTATGCATGGATAACAATAAAATAAAAGGTAGATGAACCTTCTGTAGGACACTGTTATGATTAACAAGACCTGGCTAGCATCACTCAAGAATAACTTGAAGGATGACAAGCAACATAGCAGCAACAACAACAAACATGTACATTCTGTTTGGAAAAATCTATGTTAGCTGTGCACTGATCACAACGAAACTGTCAATACTAAGACTAACCCAAAGTAGTGTGTGGTTCTGCTACCGGTGACAAATCTTGCACTTTATGAGCCTAACTTGAGAGGATACTCTGATCTCATCAGCAGACACTGAACTTAATATATTTTGTTAATTTGGATTATTTCCAGCAAAGCTCATTCTCCAAGTCTTTCTAATATATGAGAAATACTGGGTATTCTTTACATGAAAATTCTCCAACAAAATATGCTTTAACATTCAGCCTGTATGATAAAGGTTAGAAATAACACTAAAACTGATGATAACCTCCACAATCAGAACATACTAGCTAGTCAAAGTTTGAGAGATTATTATGATAACCTTGAAGACACAATGATGAGTTTTGAAACAATGCCGACTGCCTAAATACAGACAAGAACTTTTCTGTACCCCACTATAGTGTATCTCTATCTTTAAAACATAAAATCATTATGTCTGGTCCTTATTACCTCTTCTCTTTGCCTTTCCTCCTCCTCTCTCCTCCTTGCTTCTTCTTCACGGATACGGTCAGCTTCTTCTATAGCTTTTTTAAGACGTTCCTCCTCTGCTTTCTTCTGCTCTTCTAACATCCTTAAGAATTCTTCTTCCTCTCTTCTTTCACGTTCTTCCTCTTCGAGCTACAATGACAAGAAGAAGGAAGTCATAAGCCACAGTGCAATGCTCCTTTGTTAAGGAAGTATCATGATAATGACTCAAAAAATCTTCATATCTTTCTTGATCTAGATGCAACATATTCAAATATCCCTTGAAAGCATTTACCACCTGATATATCCATATCCTATGCTCAATGCATAGCCCTGAAACTGAGGAGTGAAACTCAATGCATAAATGTTAATCTAGAGACATCGCTCAGCTCTCATAAATATCCATTTGGAGACATTAGAGGGTAAATGTGGGAGAAAACTATGAAGATGACACCATGGAAACATGGACAATATTAATTGAACAATACATATAAATTTTCAATTCAAAATACAAGGAGAAATTAGATGATGAATTTTTTTAACCAACATGAAGCCAATTCAGTCTTAGATACTGAGAAATCAGGAAATGATATAAAGAGAGCAATCTATGAGCTTAAAAAGAGCTCAGATCCAAGTCCGCATGGACTTTTTTTAAAGACAATAGCAGCAATAGCAAAACCAGTGATGTAGCTGACGAGACAAAAGAGTAGACACCATATTCATAAAATAACATTTGAAACACTGATACATAAAGGAGGATCTACGTTAAAAAACAAACAGTATAAACTAGTTAGCTAAGCTTTGCATAATTTAAAGATTTTGAAATACTGATCAAAGATAAAAAAGTTGAAAGATTGATAAAAGGATGAATTTTAGAAATTTACAAAAACGTGATCAAGAGCAGTTATGTAAATGAAGGCAAATACTGATCTGGACCAGGAAAAAGTATGCAAACCCAAGTAGGTGCATATTACAATACCATATGAAACTGAGATGTGGGGAAAGAGAATGGACACTGTTTTTGACAAGTTTGCTATGGTACATTCTCTTGTACAGGAAGGAGGTGAAAAAGAAAGAGGTGGATGTAAGGGTTGAACAGTAAATATATTAGTAAACTTAAGGGAGAATAAGATGATGCTTTGGAAAGAAGGTAAATAATGTGCAAAAGATAAGAGAACAAATGGGAACATCAGTGAAGAGGGCAAAAGGGGGAAGTAAAAACAGGTATTGATGAAGTGAGAAGGAGATAGAGTGAGTATCTTAAAGAACTGTTAAATGTGTTTGAAGATATAGAGGCGGAAGTAGGGTGTTTAGGTCAGGTGGTATGTGAAGTGAGAGAGTCATGGAGAGTGACTTGGTGAAGAAAGAAGAGGCAATGAACACCTTGTGGAAGATGAAATGTGGCAAGGTGGCTGAAGTGGATGGTAATTGTGTTGTTAATTGGTTGGTAAGGATCTTCAATGTATGTACAGATCATGGTGAGGTGCCTGAGGATTGGCAGAATGCATGTATAGTGCCACTGCAAGGCAAGGGAGATAAAGGTAAGTATTCCAAGGGGGATAAGGATAAAGGTATAAGTTTGTAAAGCATGCCTGGTAGGCTGTATGGGATGGTATTGATTGAGATGGTGATGGCAAGTACAGAGAATCAGACCAGGGAGGAGTAGCATGGTTTCAAGACATGTGGATTAGGCACTTGCTTTAAAGAATATGTGCAAGAAATACTTAGAGAAACACATGGATTTGTATGTGGCATTCATGAATTTGGAGAAAGCATATGGTTGAGTTGAGAGAAATGCCCTGTGGAAGGTTTAAAAAATATATGGTGTGGTAGGTAAGCTGCTAAAAGCAGTGAAAATTGTTTATCATGGCTTGTGTACATGTAGGAGGAGAGGAGAGTGAATGGCTCCAAGTGAAGGTTGGTCTGTGGCTGGGGTGTGTGATATCAATATGGTTGTTAAATTTGTATATGGATGAAGTGGTAAGGGAGGTGAATGTGAGAATCTTGAAGAGATGGATGAGTATGCAGTCTGTAGGGGAGAGAGAGGGCCTGGGAAGTGAGTCAGTTGTTGTTTGTTGATAATAAAGCACTGGTGGCTGATTCAGGTGAGAATCTGCAGAAGTTGGTGACTGAGTTTGGAAGCATCTGTGAAAAAGGAGAGTCTAGAGTGAATGTTGATAAAAGCAAGGTTATTAGTTTCAGCAGAGTTGAGACAAGTTAGTTGGGATGTAAGTTTGAATGGAGAAAAATGGAGGAAGTGAAATGTTTTAGATATCTGGAAAAGGAATTGACAGCAAATGGAACCATGGAAGCAGAAATAAGTCATTGGGTGGGGGAAGGGGCAAAAGTTCTGGAGAGTGCTGAAGGATTTGTGGAAAGAGAAAATGTCATATGGAAGGGCAAAAATGGGTATGTTTGAAGGAATAGTAGTCACAACAATATTATATAGATGCAAGGCACCGGAATTGTGCAGAGGAGGGTGGATGTGTTGGAAATAAAATTTTTGAGGACAACATTGGGTGTAAAGTGGTTTGATTGAGTAAGTAATGAAAGGGTAAATTGATTGAATAAGTAATGAAAGGGTGAGAGAGATGTGTGGTAATAAAAAAGAGTGTGGCTGAGAGAGCAGAGGAGTATGTGCTGAAATGGTTTGGACAATGGAGAGAATGAGTGAGGGAAGGTTGACAAAGAAGATATATGTGTCAGAAGTGGAGGGAACAAGGAGAATGGGGAGTCTAAATTGGAGATGGAAGGATGGGATGAAAAAGATTTTGAGTGATCTGGGTCTGAAAAAGATTTCGAGTCACAGGGGGACCTCAAAATGCATGAGGGTAAAAGGCATGCACAAGATAGTGTGAAATGGAAAAATGTGGTATACTGGGGTCAACTTGCTGTCAATGGACTGAACCAGGGAATATGAAATGTCAGGAATAAACCATGAAAAGTTCTCTAGGTCCTAGATGTGGGTATGAAGCAGTGGTTTTGGTGCATTTAACATCAAGTATGAAAGAAAGAAAAGAAATTTGCACAAGTAAATTATGGAACAGAGAAGAATATACTTGTAGTACCATATAGCAGCCCAAGAAAGCAAGCAATAGAGTGGAACAAATGTATAAGATTTGGATGTTTTCAGGTGTGAGAAACTAGATTTCAGAGAGCATTCTGAGGTGAAATTATGAAGTCAAGTGATGAGAGGTATGATTCTGAGAACTTTCAGTTTAAGAAATAGAAATCTACTGATAAGAGCATTTAATGTATGTATGTCTGAGAGGCAAAACTGAATACTGCAGTGTTGGATGGTCACCACTGAAATAAGCAAATCAAAGAGAATTTAGAAGCACTTCATGAACAAAATCAAATGGATGGATCATATGAAGTATCATGAAAGGCTGAAAGAGCTGCAACTATACAGCCAACAAAGAAGAAAAGAAAGATATAAGAGGTATAAAATATCTTAATGTATAAAAGACAATGTGTTAAACATGAAAGGCTCAACAAGGAAAATATACACTCTAAAAAAATACAATGGAAGATACTAAAAATAAATCACACAATAATATATGGCCATATATGACCATGAAACTTATATGATTATTCAATATAATAGCAAAAGAAATAATAAACATACATGGAACAACTACAGAAAGATTTCAAAGTACATTTGTCATGTGGTTGAAATCTATCTGAGATGAATTAAGAATAGGTAATTATGTAGTGCAGGTGACAGCTAAGAATAGCCTTATTCACCAAGCAAGATGTGCAGTAAGCATGTATGTGCATGGCCTGCCATTATGGCTAAATCTTGTCACAGATATTCATTGATAGGTAGGTACTCCTTGTTTCCCCACTTCTGACAAATACATCCTCTTAGTCAGCCTTTCCTAACTAACCTCCATTTGTTCAAACCACATCAGCACATCCCGCTGAGCTCTACCAAGCACACCCTACCTACTACCACATTTTTATCATACCCTGTAATTTCTTATGATCAACCCTCCTCACAGTACAAACTGTCATCTGACATTTCATTTCCGACACATCTACCCTCTTCTATACTTTAGCATTTATGGCCCATGACTCACATCAGCTTCATTATTACTAGTGTTATTATTATCATTATTATCCTTGGGAATGAATGAGAAAGAATACCATCCACATAATTCCTGCAAGTCATGTAAAATGATCAAGAAGGGAAGGGGCAGCAAAGGAAATCCAACTCTCCTCTATTATTACTTTCTACAGTATAAGAAGGAACAGAAGAAGCCTAACAAACAGTGTTCCATCAAAGCTCTGGCTGAGGTTTTTGAAGGTGTATAGTTGTAACCGTTGTGCTTCATGAACGATTCTTGTGTTTCTGCTATGACTACCATTTCCTATTTCTATTACCTATGTAGTCAATCTTGTTGCCACAAGAACAATTCTCTTGCAACTAATGCAAGGATAATCCATTCTTCAAGGAATTTTTCTACTTAATTTGAGTTGTTCTTTCCCCTTATGCAGCTTAATATTCCATACTGAATCTTTTTTGATAGTTTATCAAACTCATTGAGGAACACCATTTATCTAATTCCATTTGGATACCCTCCCTATTCCCACAGGGTCATAAAAACATGCCTTGAAGAGCAGTACAATGCCAGAACAGCCAACAAAAAAAATTTACTTGTCAAAGAGGTTACTCTAATCAGAAGGTATGTAACTCACAACTAATGAAGTGAAAATGGAAAACACATCTTATATCTACTGAAATGATTTGTGAACCCATGATTACCCACATTCAACATGCAATGTCAAATAATGAACTAGTTACAGATGATTTTCATCAGTTTGATTTTGTAACCAAGATGACAAGAATAAGGAAATACATAGTGTGTTTCAGGAAAGGAACGTGGATGTTCTAGCTCTGACTAAAACGAAGCTCAAGGGGTTTTGAGTGCTTTGGGCTTGTTTGAATATGTAAGAGAGAAAAAGGCAAGTTTGGGATGAGGTAGATTGGAACAAATGTGGTATACAGGGGGTCAATGTGCTGACAGTGGATTGAACCAAGGTAAATGAAGTAGGTAGGGGAAACCATGGAAAAGTCTGTGGGCCTGGCTGTGGATAGGGGAACGTAGTTTCAGTGCACTACACACAGCAATTAGAGAACAGATGTGAGTGAATGAGGCCTTTTATTTGTCTGTTCATGGCACTACCTCACTAATGTGGGGAACAGTGAACAAGTATGAAAGAAAGAAAAAAAAATTTGGCCAGGAGTTAACCAGATCAACATTATCATAAAGTTGGACAAGACCAATGAAAAGGGCAAAGCCTAAGAGTATTACCCACTCTCACAAAATAAGAAAGCCAAAAAGCAATTCAGCAATCATCTCACTCAAGTGCTTTACTTAATAAATCATCAATGCATGAATGTCTTCACCTTCTGCCTACATGAGGAAGACAAATTCCATAGCCTGAGAAACAGTAACAGGTGGACACTGTCAACATTATTACATTTACAATCTACAACCTCTTGACAGACAATGGTCAAATGACCGCAACACTCAAGCAAACTTTGATTAAGGCAAATTTACTTTGTTGGGGAAAAAAGGAAAAAAAATTACCTTTCTCTGACGCTCTAATTCTTGTTCCCGTTCTTTTGCTTCTCTGGCAAGTCTTCGCTTCTCTGCCAGAGCTGCTTTGTATTCTTCTTCTGTTGCATACCCAGTCACAGGCTTCTCAGCAGCTTTTTGGGCTAAGGTCTTCTCTTGTTCACCATTCCTTTCATCCTCCCTTGACTTCCCTGATGTCTCCTCTGTGATAGACTCACTTATTTTTTCTTGAGACACAACTTTATCAACAGATTCATCCTTATAATCTTCAGCTAAAGTTTCTTGAATGTGAGTTTGTGGCTTAACCTCAAACTCCATTTTTTCAGGTGCAGTCTGGGATGGTAGCTCTGCTGAAGGTTTAACAAGGGCTTGTGAACCTTCTGATGTAGTTTCAACTGGAGCATCTATTTCTTTTCCAGGTTGTTGTTGTTGGTCAACTGTTAAACCAGCCTCCATCAGTAGATCATCATCAAAGTATTCTACTCCTGATTTTATTTCAGTAATATTTTCAGTATCATTAATTCCTTCTACTTTACTTTTCAGTATCTTTGACTTCATCTCTAAGGTTTTGTCCTCCTTTGATGGAGATGGCTTCTTCTCTTTAGCTCCTGGAAGAGGTTTGCTCTCAACAGCTGGGGAGTGTAATGGAGTTGTTTTTGGAGTGAGTTTACTCCTAGGGGTTGTCTTGCTTTTTTCCACTGCCTTCTTAGCAGCACTCTCAGCTTTAACTTGTGATGGAGTTTTCTTGGGGGTAGCAGGCTTGACTGGTGTACGAGCAGGAGTGGCAGGGGCACTCCTGTCAGATCCAGCACTCTGGGCTCGAGTTGGCTTTGATGCTGATGGAGTTGATCCAACTGACACTGAAACATTAAAAATGTTATAAATATTACTAGATTACAAACATTGATCACTAAAAATTTCAGCAAGTACAGTATAGTATATGATGTCGTCTGAACATCCAAAGTCCAAAAACATCCAAAAGTCAAAGATAATTGTAGTGTTGGTATATATCTCAAATTGATGTCGTGACTTTTTGACATAAATATGGATGGACTGATAAGAGAGGTGAAGGCAAAACTAGGGAAAGAGGGTGCAGAGATGGAGTGTGCTAATGTATGGTGGCTAATCACGATCCTGTTTGTGTAAGATACTGTGCTGTTTGCTGAGAGAAGAGGAGGAGTTGCAACATGCTGCAAGTGTGTTTTATGATGTGTGTAAGCGTAAGCAACTGAAGGTAAATGTGACTAAAAGTAAAGTAATTGTGTTTGGAAAGAAAAAGTGTGAAAGTATAGAGTCTGCAAAACCTTATAGGGTGAAAGAGGAAAGTGTACCAAACTCTGGCCTACGAGATATGAAAGAATTTAAGAATTTAGCAGCTATCCACCCTGAGTACGTTTGATATGGAAGGAGAGATAAGGGAGGGAGCAGTTAGAGGTGTACATATGGAGGTTAAGAAAGGATTAAGGAACAGCATAGCCCTCCTGACCCTGACCTATGCAGCTGAAGTATGGACATGGAATGAGTCACAGAGGTAAGACTCCAGGTTGTGGAAATGAGATACTTGAAAGGAGCATGTGGTATGACGATGGAATGAAGAAAGAAATGAGAGGGTGTATAAGAGATTTGGTATGGCAGGGAATGCAAAGAGAAGGAATTGTGGAGTGGTAGAAGGCATGAAATGTAATCCTTTGACGTGGTTTGGGCATGGGGAAAGAAAGCAGAAAGGGGAGTTTACAAAGACAGTGTATGAGAGGTAGTGTGTGAGAAAGACCACCCGTAACATGAGAAACAAGAATGGAAGAGTACTGGAGGGAGAGAAATGGTGGGAGAATGCATGGAATGGTGTATGCAAGAAAGGCATGTAAGGAACAGGCATCAGTGCTAAAGATAGACAGACACATAGATAGATACAACAATCTTGATATAGTGCGAGCATTTGAATTACTCACACTTTTTATAATAACAAGAGCCACTGTGATACAATGTGACCCCAGTTTGCTTGCACCATGAATGCTGATGCTGTACATGCCATTCTACCCAAAACATTTGTTCTCTGCTAGCATTAAGAAAGTGAGGATACATCATTTGCTACTCAAACACTTGAACCAGTCACCACTATGCCTAAGCATCTATTGAGTACTTCCAGTACAAGAAAACCTACCACAAGGGTAAGGAAGACCTTTACCTAGTTCAAGATAGTGAATGAACTTGAGCATAAGTCCAACTCTTCAGCAGTTGCTAGCAATTATGGAATTAACAGGAGCAGCCTCAGCACCATAAAAAACTAATTTATCAGAAAAGCCTATTTTCAGCCATCTATTTTGAAGATGGCAATCTTATGATGCTGACATATGTGAAGGAGGATGCCCTGAAAATCTGAATGCAAGAATGTTGGTAAGATAGTTTTCTATGACAGGGCAAATGATTAGAAATAAAGCCATTGAGATTTAAGAAGCGTTAATGAACACAGAAAGAAAGCTAGTCAGAGAAAATAAGTTTACTGCTAGCCAGGACTGGCTTCCTACTTTTGTCAGGTGTATCACCTGAAATATGTGCCTCTGTCAGGTGGGACTGCAACAGCTGATGTACAGGCTCCTGAGAACATGAAAGTTAAGGTATGGAACTGTTATGAGACTGACTCTTACTGGAAAAAGGCTCCAGGTTTTAAAGATTAGCAGAGAATGTATCACAAAGTGGTTGGAGAAAACCATTTATTAGGGTGTAACAGCAAGTATTGGTAAAACATACTTCTGGTTATTTTTTTCTGATATTCATATAATTAAACCTTCTATATTTGATAATGTAATGAAAGAAAAGAATAAAATATATAGTACAGTAACTATGTGGGTGGGGATTGATATATTCCAAAATTTTACGTACGACTAATGATATCTTGGGGGATTGGTATGCCTAATTTCACCCACCACCATGCACTCACTACCCATCACAGGAGTGTTACAATATGGGAATAATTTATGTCAAAGCTGTGATTACTGTCTCACAATACAGGGAGACAGTTGTTACCCCTCCTAATATATAGCTATGGCTGGAGTAAATGATTTGTTCTACAGCTTTATTGCCATCTAATTATCAAATTATGAGTGAGTTATTCACCTAGTTCAAAAGACATTCTATTGCCGGTTATGAACCATATCCAAGCCAACATGGGTCACAGCATTTTTTAAATTGCCTAGTGGGTCAGTGTCCACCACTATATCATTTCCCTCTGTATCCAGTGATACCGCAAGACTTGAGATACAGCTGATTGGCAACAAAGCAGCTGACCATGCAGCACTTACCCAAAGGAGGCCCAGGTTAATTGGTTTTCTCTGTCATCATGCCATAAATATGTGGTAAACATTTTATTTTCTATTTCTATATTTATCATACTTAGCCGCTGTCTCTGGCATCAGCGAGGTAGCACAGGAAAACAGACGAAAGAATGGCCTAACCCACCCACATACACATGTATATACATAAACGCCCACACATGCACACATACATACCTATACA
>JAUUDZ010422065.1:0-14285 GCA_032361705.1 Panulirus versicolor | reverse complement strand
GGATATCTTACCTTCTAATGCAATTTGGTTTAGGTATGTAGATGATGTTCTTTGTGTTTGGCCAACAAATGAAATTTACAAATATTTCTCCCCTTACTTAACAATTTAGTACCTTTAATCACATTTACTGTAGAAAATGAAAATAATGGTGTGTTACCATTTTTAGATTTCATGATCCATAGGGGATACAAGTTTAAGCATATACAGAAAACCTACCAATGTATGCTCATATATCCATTATTACTCATCTCAACATGACAGAGTTCAATTATCACCATTTCAATCTATGTTCCTTGGGGCATTACGTATTTGCAGTCTAGAGTTTATTGATGATGAGTTTGAGAAGATATATTCAATTGAATCTAAGTTAAAGTATCCTAGATCTTTCATTGATAAGTCCCTTAAGTTAACAAAGAAATGATTTTTTAGTGTTGAGACCAAACCTCCCATTGACAGCAAGAATCTTTTAGTTCTCCCTTTTAATAATAATTTCTCTTTACTTCCCATGTTGCTTAAATCTTTTGATATAGATGTTGCCTTCAACAACAATGATACTATAAAGAATATCTTAATCTGGAATTCACCAGAAAATTCTCTTCGATACCTCTGTAAAGTGCTATGTGGAAATTGTGATAAATTTCATGTTAGGCAGACTGGTAAGGATCTTTCTGTTACACTTAACAATAAAGATATATCATAAGAACGGGACAAGAATCACATACCTTGTTTAATCACGTCAAAAACTATGATCATTGTATTTACTGGAGTAATGCTATCTCAGTTATTAACTCAAATTCCATTACCACGAGAAATGTTATTGAATCTTCTATTATCAAATACACAAAGAATTATAATCTTAAAATTATTGATGGTCTATACAAATTAGATAACATTGTTGTTGATAGAATTTGTAGAATGACAAGTTTATGAGAGTTGGGGTGAGAGAGGATCATTAAATTTTGGGGAGAATAAGATGTTTTGGAAGGAGGTAAATATAGTGCATAAGACAAGAGAACAAATGGGAACATCGGTGAAGGGCGCTAATGGGGAGTTGATAACAAGTAGTGGTGATGTGAGGAGATGGAGAGTATTTTGAAGATTTGTTGAATGTGTTAGATGATAGAGTGGCTGATATAGGGTGTTTTGGTCGAGATGGTGTGCGAAGTGAGGGGGTCAGGGAAAATGATTTGGTAAACAGAGAAGAGGTGGCGAAAGCTTTGCGGAAGATGAAAGCCGGCAAGGCGGCGGGTTTGGATGGTATTGCAGTGGAATTTTTGAAAAAATCGAGGTGACTGTGTTGTTGACAGGTTGGTAAGGATATCAAATGTATGTATTGCTCATAGCGAAATGCATGCATAGTGCCATTGTACAAAGGCAAAGGGGATAAAGCTGAGTGTTCAAATTTCACGGGTATAAGTTTGTCGAGTATTTCTAGGAAATTATATGGGAGGGTATCGTTGAGAGGGTGAAGGCATGTACAGAGCATTAGATTGGGGAAGAGCAGCGTGGTTTCAGAAGTGGTAGAGGATGTTTGGATCAGGTGTTTGCTCTGAAGAATGTATGAGAGAAATACTTAGAAAAGCAAATGGATTTGTATGTAGCATTTATGATCTGGAGAAAGCTTATGATAGAGTTGATAGAGATGCTCTGTGGAAGGTATTAAGAATATATGGTGTGGGAGATAAGTTGCTAGAAGCAGTGAAAAGTTTTTATCGAGGATGTAAGGCATGTGTATGAGTGGGAAGAGAGGAAAGTGATTGGTTCTCAGTGAATGTTGGTTTGCACTCAGAATTGAAAACTATTAGAAGCAGTGAGGGGTTTTTATCAAGAGAATAGGGTGTGTGTTCAAGTGGGTAGAGAGGTTCCAGGCTGGCCTGCAGCAGGGGTGTGTAGTGTCACCATGGCTGTTTGATTTTTTTGTAGATAGGGTGCTGAGGGAGGTAAATGCAAAGGTCCTAGGGAGAGGGGCAGGTTTGCAGTCTGTGGGGGATGAGGGAGACCTGGAAAGTGAGTCAATTGTGACACTGGTGGCAGGTTAGAGTGAGAAACTGCAGGACTAGGTGTCTATATTTAGCAGAGTGTGGGAAAAAAAAAAGCTGAGCCTAAATTTGAATAAAAGCAATGTTAGCCTTAGCACTGCAGAGAGACAGGGTAGTTAGGGTGTGAATTTGGAGGAAATAAGGTATTTTAAATACCTGGCAATGGTTCTGGGAGCATGAGGAATGGATGAAAAGAAAGGTTACTATCTGGGAGGTGGGAAATCGTATTTTTGAAGGTACAGTAGGCTTAATGATATGTAAATGTGAGGCATGGATTGTAGATGTGAATATATGGAGGAGTGTGCATTGGTTGGAAAGAAAATGTTTGAAGAGGGTTGAATGAGTTGGCAATAGGGTAAGAAAGACATGTTAGTAATGGGAAGATTATGGTTGAGGGAACTGAATTGGGTGTGCTGAAATGTTTTGGAGTTATGGAGAGAATGAGTGAGGAGAAGTTGACACAGTAGATATATGTGTCAGAAATGGAGGGGACAAGGCAAAGGGAGAAACCAAATTGAAGATGGAAGAATGGAACTAAAAAGATTTTGAGTCTGTGGAGCCTGAACATGCTTGAGGGTGAAAGGCATGCATGAGACAGAGTGAATTGGAGTGATGTGGTATACAGGGTGGTGACATGCTGTTAGTGGACTGAACCAGGACACATGAAGCAGCTGTGGAAAATCACGGAAAGGTTTGTTTGTGGATAGGGGGGTGTGATTTTGGTGCATTAAACATGATGGTTAGAAAATGAATGGGAACAAATTAGACCTTACCTTTGTTTCTGCTGGTACCTTGCTTATGTGGGAAACAGTGAACAATTACGAAAGACGAAGAAAATATATTCAACATCAGCCTCAAATTGACATAGATAAATTGATGGACTAGAATCATTATTGGCAAATGTATATTGATATTGATAAGCTTTTAAGTATAAGTAGTTAAAACAAGAAGGCAAGCTGCTGTATGAATTCCACTGAGTAACAAAGTGGAAATGAGGAAAAAGACTGGATGTAGTAATCTTGGTTGACAAAGCTAAGTAAGCAGTGCACAGAATCATTTAAAAAAAATTATAGATTTATTGCAAAGGCTATCAAATATAAGTCTAGAAAAATTACCCCTCACTCTTTACTATTTAGTGGTGCATCCCTGCATTGGTTACTTCACTTGAAAAAATGCATACTGTATATAGAATGGAGAGAGTACACAGGCAGGCTACTAAGATGATTTCTGGAATGTGAAACAAATCCTATGAGAGCTAACTAAAACAACTGAATTTATTTAACTTGGAAAAGAGAAGGTTATGAGTTTATCTAGTAGAAGTATTTAGAATCAGAGAAGGCTTTGTTAATCTTAGTCTGACAAACTGTTTATGGCTAGATTCATGTGATTTTACTTATAGTAATGAATACAAACTCATGAGTAAACATCCTACCTTGAATGAGGTGAAATTCTTCTTCATTAGCATTGTTAACATATGGAATGATTTACCAGTTGAGTGGTTGAAAGTGGTACCATAAATATGTTTAGCAGAAATTTGATTAACATTTTGCTTCACATCCATAACTGAGATTATTTGTTCCTCCTTCATTAATGAAACATTTACATTTTTTTCTCTTTTTAAACATTTTTGTCTTTCTAATGCTACTGCAGTAATCCATGAGTTCCTGATCTCTTCCACAGTTAAGAGACAGCCTGATAAGGACCCAATTGTCTGGTGCTGTTTGAATTCCTTTCTACTTTTCTGTAGTATTTAACAGTTTTGTAACATTTAGAAATTATTAATGTAATACTCTGCCTGAATGGTTAATGATTTATTGTTTGTGGAACATGAAACATATATAGATAGACACTTACCTGTCAGATAAGATGATACGTCAAACATACATAGTTAACTTCTTTATCTCTCTTCTTACCTGAATTCCTTTCTATTACTTCCCTAACTCAGAAACAGAAATGTAATCTGAATACAATACCTAATTATAAAGTTTCAGATTTTTGGTACATTTCTAATACTTTCGTTGCACAAGCAACATTCAGAAACACAAATAATCCTCCATTTATGGTGAAAATAATCTCTTGATAGGAAATGTTTGGCTTTGACTTGATTTGGTTTGTGGAGTAACATGAAAATAACCGATATCCAATATCATGATGGTTTGCAGAGTTACATTTCGTAATAGGGTAGAAATTTGTAGGATGGCTCCAACATTTTGTTATAACAACAGATTTGAAGAAAATTTGTTTTTTCAAACGTTCTTTTTAATGAATAATGACATGTTGCAAGATTTATATGATGATATACTTCAAGGTTTATCAGTTATGATACCTTTCATAATGATTCCAATGCATAATACATTAGATTCTTAATCTTGTTCCGGCCACTGATGGTCTTACTTTAAGGAACTTCAAATTTTCATAATCTTAATGTGCCATAAAAATGAGATTTACCTAACTGGAAAACATTAGAATAGGTAAATATAATGGCAAAATACATCAGCAAATATAAGTATTACATACTGAAATGTATAAACTTATTTTGAAGGCTCTACTGACCACTTACTCTCGCCCCATCCCACTCCACTACTGCCAACCTCAACCTCACAAGCTTTCTTGATGAGAGTCGTTACCTGTCATCTGATTTACCTGTGAAATGGCAGCGGTAGTTGAATCAGATTCTGATTTATGATGTGATAGATTGTGTTATAATGATGGTAGCTGAGATGTTTTGGGTTTAATTCAGTTACACATAGATCAACATTCCACAATGATGACGGATCGCTGAGAACATAACTGTTTCATCTTGTGGGGATCCCCTGTACTTAACATCTTGACGAAATAAAGTAGATTTTCAGGAATTACTTAATGATAGTTTATACTGAAAGTCTGAATATATAAAGGCACCTTTTGGCTTGTACAGAATTGTTTACAGAAACAGTGTTTGACAAAGCATAACTTTAGTCTGCAGTATTTTTTAAGTTTCTTCAGAACCCTACTTCTTGATTATACTGTATCTTTAGATAGCAAATTTGGGTATATGTGTCATGATAAGCTTTTGATAAATTATTACACTCTTCATTTTCAGAATAGGATGGAAAAGTTGAGTTGAAGGGATCTCAATTTCTCTGACTTGGTTAGATCAGATCAACGTTATGTTTATCTCCATCATCTCAAAAATCTTGATTTTTTTCTGATGTACTTGTCATCTAATTTACTGTAATAGCTAAAAGACAGTGAAATTTATTTTGTGTTGATTATATTAAAGGAGTGATCAATATAATCTCAGGGATTGTTTAAGGTAGCCTGTGATTAAATTATAATTGGTTTGTTAACACCATATTTACTAATATATCAAATATACATCTATTTTTATTTTCATTTATAATTTAGACCAGCAGTGAAATTTCTCCAGAATCTTTGGCTTTATAGAGTAGATATCTATTTCTTAGGAATTGTAAGATTTAAATTCATTAGTTTTTAATGAATTAATATTTACTTTCAGACAAATGGAAAGGCAGAGACGAACGGATTGTATCATTTTTTTTTTTTAAATATATGAAAACAGTATAGAGAATTTAATTATCCTATTTTTAGGATTAATAGAAGTATTTTATCCAGTCTTTAAACTGTAACTTTATTTTTTTGTTTGTGACAACTGCTGAGACAAGTGCTGTAGCCAATCTGTTGATTCAAATATGAGTCAGTATTACTTGGCATTCTTAGATACATATGCAGAGCAACTCCACTTCCAGGTGACTAGCTTTTGAATTCAGCTCATGAAGATTAAAGAAGGCTCAGCACAGCTAATGAGAAGTTGCTGAAACACAGAAATTCCTCAAATTCATGAGTATGCTATAAACAAGTAGAGAACTCCTCTCTGACCTATCCTTTCTTTTCAGAGATCGAAACTAACTTTTTTCTCTCCATTGACAAGACATTGCTCCATTGATCCATTAATTTTTCTAAGGATAGGATATATATGAAAGCAATGAATTTCAACAAATATTTGCTGGAACTGTTTAAATCAAAATCATGTATTCAATAGATTCAAAGAATAAAGGCACGGTTTGGATAAGTGTAGTTATCCATTGGTAAATGCTGGGTTCTACTAATAACAGAAATGGTGAGCTTGGTTTCTCAAGAGGTGCAGTAAGTCGCGGTATGGTTAGGTGTACTTATCTATTGTTTGGGAAGGTAAGTGACCTGTTTATGAAGTGGCAATGGCAAATATGTGTGAAGGAACAATGACTCAGTGTTTGAGGAGGTACAGCGATCCACAGCATGGTAAAGGTAAGTGATCAAATGTTTAGGGAAATATAGTGATTAATTGTTTAATGAAATGCAGTGACTCAGTATTTGTCTTGGTGGTTCAATGTTTAAGGAAGTACAGTGAAATGTATGGAGAAGTGCAGTAACCTACTGATTGGAGAGGTGAAATGACATATTTGGAGAAGTGCAGTGAATTTGTTTCATAAGTAATAGTGCAAAGTGTGTAGGAAATATAATTACAAAATATTTAGGGAGGTGCAGTGACTTCTTCTGAGGGAAGTTTGCCGATCCACTGTTTTAGGAAGAGCCGCTGTGGTGATTCTGTGTTTGGAGAAGTGCAATAATCAGTTAATCAGTGTACAGGAAGGTACAATTTGAACTTTGTGGTGAATTATTATTTGAAGTACAATGACTTGTTTAAGGGGACTGACATTTTACCTGAGTTTAACCAGTGTTTTGAAAGTGATGTATGTAAATGTTTGGATAGAAGTGATGACTCAAGGTTTATGACTACAGAAAGATAGTGTTTAAGGAGGCGCAGTGACCAGTGTATGGGAAGATGTGATGACACAGCATTAGAGGAAATGCAGTAACCTCCTTTTCGGTGTGGGTTCAGTTGACCTCTATCGCAGAAAAAGCCAATTCTTAGTGTAAGTTCACAGATGGTGTTTAGGAGGGTGAATTGAGGTGTAATGAATTGCAGTTTAGAAAGGTGTGGTAGCCCAATGTTTTGAAATGAATAGTAACCTAGTACTTTGGGAGGTGCATGGAATATTTAATAAGATGTAGTGATCAAGGATTTTTTTTTCTTTTTTTTTTACAAGGAGGTGCAGTGATTCAGTGCTTGGGGAGATGCTAAATACCATTCTTTTTTACTTGTGTTAACCCTGTGTTTGGGGAGTTGATGCATCTCAGTCTCAGAGCTATTTTGGAAAGGTTCAATAATGTCAAGATTGAGAAGTACTAATCCAGTATTTGAGGAAAAGCATTGACCTTGTACTAGGAAAATGTAGTGACTTAATGTTCAGGAAGGTGCAGTGTTCCATTTATTTTGGAAGTTGTAGTCCAAGCATACCAGTGCTTGGGAATTGTCACACACTCAGTTTTTGAAAGCACTGACACAGTATTTGGAAAGGAATTGTGACTCCAATATTTTGAGAAGCATAATGACTAGTATTTGAAGAGGAACAATGACTGCAATATTTGGGGAAGTGGTAAATGTTTTGGATGGTGAGGGTGAATGAACAATTCATGAGCTGAGTTTTAGTGGTGCTTTGTTTAGGAAGGTAAAATGACATGTTGTCTGGGTGAGGGAGAGAATGGTAACCTTTATTTTCAAGGGGGCCAAATGAGTGCCAGTGCTACAGATGTATGGTATGTATGTCACAGTATTAAAAAGAGTTTGTATTAATTTGGCACACTAAACCAAGGTTCCCAAACTTTTGAGTCTGTTGACCTGATCACAGACATAATTATTGAGCCTTCATCGAGTGTGAGCAGATGTGGCCTTTACGTCTGTTTTCTGATGCAAGAGGTGGTGATGCTGTTTCCTGTGGGGCGGGTTGGTGCCAGGAATGGATGAAGGCAAGCAAGTATGAATATGTACATGTATATATATGTAGATGTATGTATATATGTGTATGTTGATATGTATATGTATGTATATTTACATGTATGTGTATATATGTGTTTATGAGTGGATGGGTCTTTCTTCATCTGTTTTCTGGCGCTACCTCACTGATGCGGGAAATGGTGATCAAGTGTAATAATAATGCTGTGATCAGACGGTGATATACAGTGTTCTGATGGAGAAGAATACGTAACAGTGACATACGGTGTTCTGACGGTGACTTACTGTGCTCTGACGTTGACATAGGTCTGATGGTTACTTATGGTGTTCTGACAATGCATAAAGTGATATTATGGTGAAATAATTCTGATGGTGACTCACAGTGTACTGACATACAGTATAATAACGGTGACATACAGTGCTCTGATGATGATACAAACCATTCTTATAGTGGCATAGTTCTAATGATGACATATGATGTTTTGACAGTGACATGAGTGTTCTGTAATAACACTGTGTAACAAAATTTTTGTTCCTGGGTAGCAAATGTCATTTCCTACTTGCTTATGCGTAAAAAGAAAAAGGCTATTATTCCCTTCAAACTTTGCTTTTGTGACCAGGACAATGCTATTTTTTAATTTATCTATTTCCAGTAGGACAACAGGCAAATATGCACATTTCTATTCTCATAAAGTCAGAAAAACAACATATGAATCAAAATAAACATGTTTTACTAATATCAAACAAAAGTGATCAGAGAAGATTTATTAGTGAGTAGTTTTTCAAGATCTATGATTGTACTGTAAATCATTTTCACGAATCAGACCCCAAATATAATCTCCCATCATGGTTTTGTTATATGTTCCTTGGTAGTGGCATTCAAAGTCCAGTATATCCCGGTGGAAGCACTCACCTTGCTTCTCCGAATACGCTCCCATGTTCTTGAATTTATCAAGTGAGCATCAAGGGTATGGACTTTTAGGGACATCTTGCAGCACATTATGCCATACTTCTTCATCAGTCTCAGCCAGCTCCATATAGTTTTCAGCCTTGTGATTGCCCAGGAAGCCCTGAACCACTACGGCAAAGCTGTAACAAGCTGCTTTCTCTTTCCTCGTGAGTTTCTTGAGGAAATCCTTGCACTCCATGATATTTTTTATCTGTGGTCTGACGAAGACACCAGCCTTGACCTTTGCCTCAGATAGCTTAGAGAAGAAGTCTTGAAGGTACTTGAAGGCTGCGGACTCCTATATAGAGCTCTGACAAATGATTTCATTAGGCTTAATTCTATGTGCAGTGGTAGTCAGGCAATTCTGATTGCATTGAACAGACTGGTTATATTGTGGCAGAAGCAGAGACCATCTTGATGGCTGAAGCAGCTGGAAAAACCTAGGTGACACTTCCTCTGATTTGTGATTTGCACAATTTCATCCAAGAAGTTTCACTGCTTGAGCCTATATATCAAAAGCTTGGCATTGGACTTTGCGAGACCAAGATATCTGATCAAGTCGTTGAGGTCTTTTTGAATGGGGTTTCTCTCCTCAGCTGCAACTCTGAAGTTGTAATCTGGATCTGCAAAATCTTCCTCCCCTCTTACTTGCTGGTCTATTCTGAGGAAGGTTGCTCTCTCTCTCTCTCTGGAGGAGTGGATACAGGGTGCTTAGGGCCATGTGGCACCGAGGAAATGGAGTATGGAAGGTCCAGATATGTGATAGTAGGTGAAATCTTGCCAGTTCGACATTTGGGAAGGTCCACCATGCAGAGATAGCAATTACTAGAGTGGTCAGTGGGCTCCTGCCAAATTCTTGGGTTAGCAAACTTCATGACTTTTTTTTCTCTGTACCATCCTTTGAAAGATCAATGTAAAATTGTGATTATAAAAAAATAATATATTTGTGTTTATAACTTTATTTCCCCCATGACTAATGTGTGAGAGATTCTCTCAACATATTTCATATATGATTTTTTTTAATAGTAATGAAAATAGAAAAATAATTAGAATTGAAGTTTTCGTGTTTTAGAAAGTCTAGATAAATGCTATTACAAAATTCCTACATCCAAACAAGCAACAATTGTCTATCTTCCCTTCCAGAGTTTTTTTTTCGATGCTTTCAGGTGAAATGAAGTGTCCTGAGTTCGTCTTGATTCCTGAAAGGCATGGCGAAATATACCTTGTAGGCCTCCCACATCTTAGCTGATGCTGCAAAGCAGTACTTTTTCACTGTTGTCTTGATAATTTGGCCGCATGCATAGCAAAATGCGTCAGCCGGATGTTTGCAGCCTCTAGATGCCATCTCAGAAAAATGTATAGTGTATTCATCTACTGAGGCAGCTACATCTAAACTGAGCTCGCCTTTACAGCCTCTAGATGCCATCCCAGAAAAATGTATGTATATGTAGACACTTAGGCAGCTAGATCTAAACTGAACTGGTTGGCTTAAGACCCTTATATTTCTACTACTCTTTATATTGCTGAAAACTTATATTAAGTTCTGTATCAGCTACTCAGCAAAGAATCTATCAGGAACTTTCTGAAAAGTAGGTAAATTTCCAAATATCACTTTCCTGATCACAAAAGGCAAAGTTTCAAGGGAATAATTGCCATTATCTATACTTTTAGACATAATCAATTAGAACACTTATTACCCAGGGACAAAAGAAAAAGTAAAAAATTGAACTGTGTAGTCAGTGTTGTGGCTACTAGGTATTCTCATCCTTGTACTGCCTGCTAATGGTCATTTCTCACTTTCTCAAGAATGTGAGAACATTTTTGGTTAGTTTACACAACTTAGTATTTAACTTTGTGGTCATTTTTATTTTGTAAGAAATTGTAAGAAAGATTATGGGTGACGAGTGTGGCAGCAATACGTGTATTTCCCACTCGTGTTAACGATATTTTTAGTAGTGTTCGTATATATAATATTTTTTTTTTATATTTCTTTATGGACAGGCGACTGCCTGTATTTGTTCCAGTTGTGGTTTATGGGTCATATGTATATTTTTATGGTTTCCCGCCCTTGGTATAGATATGTCGAGGGCAGCGTGGGCACATCCTGGTACTCGACCCTCATGGACGAAGAGGAGGTGGAGGTAGAGGAGGAACTGATCCCTTTGATCGTAAGTTTCTTTAATTCAGTGAAAAATGTGAACGGCAGCAGGGTACCTATGATACATACAGTACTTCAAGACTGTATTTAAAGGTACGTTCTTCAAATGTGATGTGCAGGAGGTCTTTTTAAGAATAGCAGCACTTAAAAGTTCCATTATGTGTATATGTGTGTGAGCCACAGTGTACGTTGATCTGTTAGAAAACTTAAGTTTATTCAAAGTAAAGAGGGTTTGCCTCACGGTGGGTAAGTATCATGGCCATGTCTGTGTTAGGAAGCTGTTGATATTCCAAGATCGTACATGAAGCCAAAAGTAACCACATAAGAGGATTATTTCTTCTTTAAGAGCCAACCACAGTAAACATGATGACGTCACAGCTCGCGCCACTTAGCTGTGCCAGAATCTTGCAGGAAATAGCTTTAGCCTTAGTTATCTTGGTATCAACGTGAGTAAGGGGTCTGTATTGTATAATTCACTTAAACATCGAATTTAAATACAAATGTCATGTCTTTTACGCTGTGGGGAATGGCTACTGTACCATACAACCGCAGAGAATGTGCCGTAATGGCAAAGTCCTGTTTTTCTTTGACACCTGGTTTTGGAAACTACACGTCAGGTTTAAACGACCATCAGCAGTCTCATTAGGGAACCGACGACAAGGATAGAATAGGAATCCACTTGTAACTAAAGAATTTGCGCTGTGGCATGGCAATGCCACAGCGGAAGACAGAGCAGAACTCAAAAGATGTTGGTGCTATGAGCTGCAAGTTGGTGGCCAATGCACAAGGATTGTGGTGTGGTGAGCTGCAAGTTGGTGGCCAATGCACAAGGATTGTGGTGTGGTGAGCTGCAAGTTGCTGGCCAATGCACAAGGATTGTGGTGTGGTGAGCTGCAAGTTGGTGATCACAGCACAAGGATGGTGGTGTGGTGAGCTGCAAGCCCATGAGAACTAGGGTTACCGGTCTCTCGAGTGGCATGCATCTACTCCCGTTGCACACTCTTCCCAGACGGACTAGGATACAGACAGATGTGTTTCATGACAGTCTGGTGAGACCCGTCGAGGAACACTGAAAGCATACGTCTGAGAGTTGTACCCACGATGTGAAATGTACGAGGGATTATGATACAGAAGCTTTTCTGTAACCTAATGAGTGTGCACTGAATGATTCACAAATGATAAGTATTGCTATGGTGCCACAGTACCGTACTAGAACTACATCTACTACTGGTGTTACATTAAGACCCTCTGATACTGATTGGCTCAGGCTAATATTTTCATCCTGGACTTCTGAGGGGTCGTTTTTAATTCTGGTCTTTCGTAAACATCATTTTAGTATTCCTTTAGTATTGTTTTTCTCACTATTCTGGATATGTTAACCCAAGGTACCCATGTTTATTATGTTGATTTAGTGGATAGCTGGGGAGGTGAATGTAAGGGTCTTGGAGAGAGCAAGTCTATTGGGGGTTGGGGTATCTGGAAGGTGAGTCAGTTGTTTGATGATGACACGTCGCTGGTGGCAGAAACTGGAGAAGCTGGTGTCTCGTTTTGGGAGATTAAGGGAGAAACTTGAGAGAAAAGATGAATAAAAGCTATATTATTAACTTTGGCAATGGAGAGAGAGAGGTTGTATGGTGTGTGTTAGAATGGGAGAGATATTCGAGGAAGTGGAGTGTTTTAGATACCTTAGAGTGGATATGGCGACGAATGGAGCCGTGAGAGCTAAGGTGAGCCATAGGGTGGGTTATGGGGCGAAGGTCCTGGGTGCATTGAGGGATTTGTGGAACGAGAGGTCGCTCTCTGGGAAAGCTAAGATGGGCATGTGTTGGATATGAAATAAATGAGGCCAGTATGTGTTGTAAGGAGGGTGTGCTAAATTGGTTTGAACATAAGGAGAGAATGAGTGAGGAGAGGTTGGCAAAGAGAATATGTGTCTTGTTTGGAGGGAACAGGGAGAAGAGGGGAGACCGAATTGTTGAGGAAAGCGTGGCGTGAATAAGGTTTTTAGTGCTCGGAGCCTGAATATCCAGGAAGGTGTACGGCGTGCACGGGATAAAGTGAATTGGAGTGGTATACGGGGGACGATGTGCTGTCAGTGGACTCGATCAAAACAGCGCATGCGTCATACACAAAAATAGTTGTACAGGACGCAAGACGAGTAAAAAATTACTACCACTGTAAGGAAATAATTCAAAATTACTCTCATCCAGGTTCTGGGTCATCTTCGAATGTTATTCCCGTCGCTGAATTACCTTCACGTACTGTTCGTGTTGTGGATTACCTTCATGTAATGTTCCTGTTGTTGGGTTACCTTCATGTAATGTTCCTGGTGCTGGATTACCTTCATGTAACGTTCCTGTAGTTGGATTACCTTCATGTAATGTTCCTGTTGTTGGATTACCTTCATGTAATGTTCCTGTTGTTGGATTACCTTCATGTAACATTCCTTTTGTGGGATTACCTTCACTTACTGTTCCTGTTGCTGGATTACCTTCATGTAATGTTCCTGTTGCTGGATTACCAGGGTCACTTTCACACCATCTTTCTTGTGATGGGTCACATTTACACAGTCTTGCTCTGAGTCACTTTTACGCTGTCCTTTGTGTTCTGAGTCATTTTCATATTTTTATAATGGATTATAGTCACACCTTCACCATCTTGTAGTGAATCACTTTCACTATATTCCTTTTTCTAGGTCACTTTCACCATCTTTTTTGTATTGAGTCACTTTCTCTTACTAGGTCACTTACCATCTTCCTTGTTCTGAGTCACTTTCACACCATCTTCCCTTGTTGGATCACTTTCACACCATCTTCCTTGTATTGGATCACTTTCACACTTTCCTCCTAATGGGTCACCTCCACACCATCTTGTACTGTGTCAGCTTAACAACTTTCCTTGTACTGGGTCACTTTCACACCATCCCTCGTACTGGGTCACATTCAAATCACCTTCCTTGTGCTGGGTCACATTCACACAGTCGTCATTTTCCAGAATCAAACCGGTAATCTTTCTTGTTAATAGGTCATATTCACACCCTCTTTGTACTGGGTCATATTCACACCCTCTTCCTATCTCCAGGAAAGGTGACACTGTCTTTAAACTGGGTCACATTCACTTCCTTTGTTGGTAGCGGGTCACTTTCACATCATCTTCCTTACACTGAGTGGGTGGGTCTGCCTCATGTTCACCTCATATTTTGTTTCATCGAGGCAGATGGCGTACAAAACAAAAAAAAAATGATATGATAAAAATGGGACCCTTATTATGATAATTCACATTAAGTGAAAAATTATATATATA